>JAVLUZ010000639.1:0-43251 GCA_036768485.1 Mermis nigrescens | reverse complement strand
ATCAATGGAATCGTTTGTAAAAATCGCCTTACATACACACACATATATTTTTTCAATTTTGTATGATAATATTGTCAAAAAAGTGGCACAAGAAACAATAAAGAAAGTTTAATAAAAAGTTAACTGAAAAATATTTTTGCTAATATTTGTTTTAAAAATGTATATTCGGGTAGTTTATATAGAAAAATGTACCTGATAACTAAAAATCTGAACATGATACAAGGCGTGCAAATAAGCTGGCAATTTCCTTTTTCTCTTACTATATCTGTCTAAACATAGTACATATATTATTTAGTGACGTTTTGTGCCCGGTCGATCACTGCTGACAACTTTCAATTTTAAAAATAGTGACTTTAAAGAGATGATAGCTAATTAAGTTTAAAAAGCTTCTAACCGAACTGACGATAGGATATCGTAGTTTGCATTATTCTGAGCGATACATACTACAAGCAACGTGCAATAAGTGCTATTACTTTTCGAATAAAAGGCTGCTCTGACCGTAACGCTTACTGAACTGCAAATTCGATGATTTCGGGAAAGCAGCTTCAGGATCATCACCGCCTGCATAAGCGTAACCGCTTTGATGCGGCATCGGAGGTGGAACAAAGGGCGGTGGCTGCTGACCTGTTTGAAATGGCGGCTGCTGACCTGCTTGAAATCCGTATGGAGGCTGCTGACCTCCCGGTTGGAATCCGTATGGCGGTGGTTGACCAGGGTGGGGCCCCTTGATATGGATTAGGAGATGGCTGACCGCCATAATAAGGATTGTAAGGAGGCTGCTGTTGGGACATGGTCACCGAGCAGAATAGATAACGTAAATTACGATTTGCTTATGAAAGAAACTTCTAATTAACACTTGTTACGCGCGCCTGCGTTTTTAGGAAGCGAATGATTTAGATTGCACCATCAAATAAAACACGGTCGAAAATAAAATAACGTATAAATCCTGTTACTTTTCCATGCAAAATGTTTTGTTAGCAAGAAGAAAGAAAATTTATTACTAATACCAACAGTTAAAATACGAAATGACAAGATATATAATAAATGCAATTACGAATTAGTAAAGGGACATGCGAGTCAATGGAATGACAAGTTTTACGCGCGCCCCACAAGATATCTAGATAAATCAAAGTTTGCTAATCTAGATTTAAATATGTTTAGGTTAAGGGAAGAAACAATGAAGTCAGGAAGATCGTTTCCAAACTGCGATGTATTTGTAAAAGAAATCAAACTTTTCTAAATTAGAATGTACAGTAGGTATGACTAATTTAAATCTATTAATGCTACGGGTAATATTATGATTAAATACAAAAAAATCATCAGCTTCCAAACATGATTTATGACAAATAATTTGATACATCATACACAGACAAATCTGCAAGCGTCTTAATTCAAGTCTGCACAATTTAAGTTGTGTTAAACGATCCTCGTAAGAAAAAATATTATTATAGCCAAAAATATATTTAGTGAATCTACGTTGAACAGCTTCCAATCTATCTATATCCTTAAGATAAGAGGGGTTCCATACACTGCAACAATACTCTAATAAAGGTCTAACATAACAACTATAAGCTTTAACAAGATTACCTTTATCACGCGAAAAAAATGATTTGCGTATTAAAATACATCTAAAGAAAGCTTTTTTAATCAAAGAATTATAATGTTCCTTAAATTTTAAATTTCGAGGAATCAAAACTCCTAAATCACGGACAAACGGATCACTAGAAATAATTTCCCCATTTAGTCTATAAACAGCTTTTTGATTATTATTACCCAAATATAGAACTTGACTTTTGGTTCGAGAAATAGGTAAATCCCATGCAATTGCCCAGTCAATAATCTTATCTAAATCAGACTGTAATAATTTACAGTTACGACTAATATTGAAAATTTTGATATCATCTGCGAACATATAAACCGTACTACAAATATTATCACATATATCATTTATAAAAATCGAAAAGAGCGTAGGTCCAAGGACACTTCCTTGGACGACACCGCTGGTAACAGGCACATAATCTGAAAAAGACTGATTAACGCGAACACATTGGGAACGATTAAACAAATAGGCCTTTAACCATGCATACAAATTACCGTTTATTCCATATCCGTTTAACTTAATAAGAAGTTTTTCCATATTTACTTTATCAAAAGCTTTAGAGAAATCTAAATATATTATATCAACAGTTTCTTTTTTAGCTAACGACTGAATCCATGAAAATTTACACTTTAACAATTGTGTTTCACAAGATTTATTCTTTTGAAAACCAAATTGAAAAAGGAGATATTAGTTTATTAACCTTAAGAAAGTCTAACAATTGACTATTAATAATTCTTTCCATAATTTTGGCAATAGAACAACAAAGAGAAACGGGCCTGTAATTATCCACTAATGCTGGATCCCCCTTTTTTAATATTGGAATAACATGTGCCATGCTCCAAAGCTCGGGAATATTTCCAGACAGAAAAGATACAGTGAAAATACTAACTAACGGCTTTATCATTTGAAACGACAATTTTTTAATAAAAAGATTACATATGCCATCGCAGCCAACTGCAATAGACGTATTTAGATGGTTAATGGCTTCCAATACGCGATCCTCACTAAAAATAATGTCAGAAAGCGAAAAATCACAGCGCTTCTGAAAAAGAAAATTCGCAGTTAGTAATGTCACTAGAAAACACTGAAGCGAAATAATCATTAAAAATGTTAGCCTTGCGTAATGAATCGGTTATAACATTATTATCAGAAAATGTTAGAGGAGGAATTTCACTGCGACTTTTTAACCTATTATTTACAAAAGTATAGAAAGCTTTAGGATTATTATTCTTGAGCAATTTGTTTTCTTGAGAAGAGAAATAATTATGAATAGTTCTACGTAGAGCCTTACAATGATTTCGATATTTAACTTTAGTTCCTGGAGTTTTACACCTTTTATACTTATCCCATAGAGAACGTTTTTTAAGAAATAATTTATGTAAGCTTTTAGGGTATTTAAATTTTAATTTAGCCCTAAAAGTAGGTACAAAACTAAAAATAAGAGGATTTAATATACTTAAAAAAACATTATACATGTCATTAACTGTTGAGCATGTAGAAAAAATGTCAGGCCAAGAAACAGAGGATAAAAAAGTAGCTATACTCTCGTAGTCCGCTTTATTGAAATTTAAGCTAGGTTTATCTCCATCTTGAAAAGTTCTAGTTAAAATTTCAAAAGAAATCGAATTATGGTCGCTTGTTGAAAAAAGGAGGAAGAACCTGGATATTAAAAACGTTATATGCAGCAAATACTACATCAATCAAAGTATTATCGTGAGTATTTTCTTTAACTAACTGTTGCAGACCACTAGCTGATAAGTAATCAAAAAATAATTCGTTTAATGGATTAAATGTAAAAGTACCATGAAACCAATCAATTTTAGGCAAATTTAGATCCCCTACTATAATAACGGGATGACAACTATTAGTAGCCCATTCAATTAAATTACATATCCGAAGTGCAGTATCAAAATCATACTGAGGAGGCAAGAAACATTTGCTTAAACATTAGACCAGACTCATGCTTAAGCATCTGTAGAGTTCGGGGAACAAAGCGGGCATGTCCCCTATGTCACGCTAAGCGATTCTAATCTGGTTTGTGCTTAGAAAAATGGACAGAGTATATATAGTTGCGTTCTCAAAGTCAAGACAAGACAAGAAAGTATTTATTGTCCGAAAAAACATAGGAAACCGGCTAAAACACGATTATACATGACGAAACGGCGATTGAACAAAAGGATACGACATCGCATTACAAAGTGATTTAGATAAGTGATGCAAGTATTTAAGTATAATGTATTTATATTATTGGAACCGTATCCAAGATTTTGCTCCTGAATTGTTTTAAAACATAAGGGAGACCAAATAATGATTTTTAATTTGCAAATTTCGCTACCCAGATACCTTAGATAACGGCGAGAATCTCAATGGAAACCATCTCTTTTAGGACTGGGGTTTCGGAGTGACGCACTCAAGCGCCCCCAGCGGAGTCCGAGGCAGAGCCCCAGAAAATTTTGTAAAAAGAGCACTTCAGTTTTAAGTCGTAAGGCTGAAATTTCTACAAAATCAGCAGAATCACGCTTCTTAATTCATCCTAGAAATGGTCAAAGTTCATCAGCGAATTCATAACCTTCGCTGAAAATTGCAGTCATTCTTGCTTCTTGAACAGATTTCATTTTCTGCATAAAATCTGTGAAGAACAGATGACGCATATATATATATATATATATATATATATATATATATATATATATATATATATATATATATATATATATATATATATAGATGCAAAATACACTTAGGTTGTATAAAGACCAAAAATTAAGTGTTTAAACCCGCGCTTGGAACTAAGTAGACTCTAATTCTGATTGAAAAATTCAAAGATTTTTGCGATTTTTGGCTAAATAACAAAGGGGACTAGAAAAAAAAATTATTCTCACATTTTATTTCGGCGGGAGGGAAAGAGACACATACGTTTATCCTCCTGAATACGGGCATATAATGTATGTCATCGGCGCAAATTTGCAACCATAGATTGTATACTGCAAAGAAAAAAATTGCATTCGATTTTTCGGATGTCCCACAATAGGGTTAAAACGCTAAAGGAATAATTGGAGATTAATGAAACGAGAGGGTTATGCTAAAATAGATTACATATTATAGGTATTATGCACACCTACCTTTTGTGTGTAGAACAAGTAAGAATTAAAGCAATTCGGCGCGAAGCTTGAAAAAATGCTCTACTTTCTTCAGACGTTATGATTTAGTGTTCGTCTCTGAGACATGGTTACATGATCATATTTCTGATGGCCTTATTTGTCCATATGCAACTTATTCTGTTCACAGATGTGACAGAATTGGCTATAGGGGAGATGGTGTCGCACTCTTTTTCAAGAGAGTCCCTAAAAATCAACAATGTTTCTATTGTGGAAGAATTCTTGTGTCCTGAAGTATTAGTTTGTGATTTTCACTTGTGTAAAAAATCTGTCAGATTCATAATGTGTTATCGTCCACCCCAATATGACTCAGAAATCGCTAATAAGTTAAGTAAATTATTTGAACATTATGTCGAAAATGCTCAAAATTGTATCCTACTAGGTGATTTTAATTTGCCTGATTTGAATTTGAATATTATTTCTGCTTATAGAAACCCTGTGACACAAGTATTTTATGATTGTTTTGTCAATCTTGGTCTTATACAATTATCTTTTGATCCAAATAGAGATGAAAATATTCTTGATCTAATTTTGTGTACTTCCAGCAATCTTGTCTTCAATGTATTAACTACTGAACCTTTCTCTAATAGTGATCATTGTAGCATTGAGTTCAGTTTACCTGCGTCTGTAGCAGTGATCGGACCGAGGCCTCGGCCTCGGCCTCGGCCTCAGCGTTTTTGGAGCCTCAGCCTCGGCGCCGAGGGCGAAGCTGAAAAGTGCCGAGGCGCCGAGGGTTAAAATCAAATTTGAATAAATTTAATATATCCGTTGAATATTAACTATTTAGAATGCATCTGCAGTACAGAGGCTACATATTTTTTACCTATAGACTTTTCTTATGGTTTTAGTCGCGTACCCAGTTACACCAAGTTACATACAGCAAAGTGCCAATTTATTATTCATGTGATGACTAAGTTTTAATTATCATGCTCGCTACATGGATCGGAACACACATTCCCAAAGGAGGGGTGAGGGAGGGTTATTACCCTCCTCTCAGGGTACAAGAGTCAAGTCACTGTCAGACGATTTTTGGTGAAAACCTTTTGAATATTTTCTGAACTTAATTTCTACTATGGCAAAAGTGCAGCTAACTATTAGAATTTCGCGAAGTGATACAATATTTTTGAATGTAAGCAAGAGTGAATAGACAAACTATCACTATAAAACATGCATGCAACACCTCAAAATTTTCGGGAGGGGCTCCTCGGCATACATGTGACGGCTTGAAATTTCGGGTAGTGGTCCCTGGCCATTTTTAGAAGGAGGAGGGATTAGCGACTCTGATTTTATGTCAAAAATGGCAAAAGCACCTAAAAATAGCCAACAAAGCGCAAATTTTCGCCAAAAATGGGTTGGGTGGGTAAAAACTTTCAAACGTTGGAGGGAAAGGTGTGGGAGGACGTCCAACCCTGGGTGGGTGGGGACTTCCGCAAAGCCCCCTTTTAAACGTGTGGTTTTCGGCCATTTTTATGGGAGAGGGGTAAATGATCACGAATTTTCGACCAAAAATCGCAAAAACGCACCTAAAAATGGCCAATAAATGCAGGTTTTGCCAAAAATCAATTTCAGCTCGTGCATTTTCTTGGAGCCATTTTTATACAATGTTGAAATACTTTCTTGGACAACGTGATATTAATTATATCGTTTTTCAGTATATTTTAGGAAATTTCAAAAAATTTTCGGCGCTTCGCGCAAAATATCGCTAATATACTGTATTTCAATTGAAGCAGGGGAAATAAACACTTCAAAATCAATTTTTGTGTAATCTAGGCATCTTTATGCAGATTTAAATATCATTTGTATCTATTTATACTATATTCAAAAATTTTATGCAAAATAAGTACTATTTAATAACTTTGCACTTTTTTGCCCATCAAAGATAAAATTGACTAATTTATCTTCATGTTGCATTGGATTTCTAAGCACAGTAGTACTTATTACAATATTTAATTGGCATATTACAATATCTAAATATATTTCTGATTTTGTAGTACAAGTTGTTTCAGCTTTCTCAGTCGAGTTTTATGTGTAAATTTCATCAAAAGCTGATAAAAATTTCGGCGCTTACGCTGAACTTATATTATCAACTAAATTCAAGCCAAATTATCACATTTAGGGCCAAGGTTTTTTGTCTTCGGCAAAGATTTTGCATAATGTACAGAATCTTTTCAGGACCGTCTTTGTACATGCACAAAGATTTTTG
Organism: Mermis nigrescens; assembly: GCA_036768485.1. Lineage (NCBI taxonomy): Eukaryota > Metazoa > Nematoda > Enoplea > Mermithida > Mermithidae > Mermis > Mermis nigrescens. Next base: position 36,290 of record JAVLUZ010000639.1, on the reverse strand, counting down.
GAAAGACAAAAACTGTAAAAAGGTTTATAATTTCCGAAAATTTTCGGCGCATCAGTAATTGTCTGTCCTATATATCTTTAAAATAATAGAATTTGCATTTAAAATCGAAAAATGTCAAATATTCAGAAACCCAGGAATTAGCTAAGATACACTACCAAAGGTCGAACAACCCTGTTTTATCACACTAAATCGCTACTGTACCAGACTATAGTAGTACACAAAAATTTGCATGTACAAAATGTTCAAACACTTTTTGGATACCATCTTTGTACATGTAAAAAGGTATCTTGCACAAAAAAAACTTTGTTTAGGACTGCATTTTTTCCGGTTGCAGGTCACACACTGGCAGTGTGTAAAAATGTGTATGTTTAAAAATATATTTATATAAAATATCTACAAAAATTTTTCGCTCATACAAAGACACTACTCAATTTACTGGTCTCCCATTTTTGGGATTTCACCCCTTCCCTCAACTCTGGACCCTGGGAAACTATGATCGGAAAGTACAGTGCAGTTTGTGTCATATTACCTGCCGCACCAGAATTGGATGACTGAAAAAGCGTGTTTGAACATGCATTACTGCAAAAGCGAGAACAACAATGGCTACAGTTCTGTCTTTACTTAGCTAATTTCGTTTGTTCGTTTATTTCTTCAACACTGTTTCTTATTTATAGTAATGAAAGTTTTTTAAGTGCTTGTAGAGCCATATTTTTGATTATGTAACTTTTCCAAGTCTTCATCAACGGCAACTTGTCAAATTAAGTATGCTTTCATGCTGCTGAGTTTATTCAATAAATCCTTCACACATTCAATCTACTATTATTGAAAATAAAAATGAATTGTTTGACATTCGATTAAGTGTTTAACATTACGATTATTCTCTAGCTCATGTGCATACAAAATATTCTAAGAGTACTATTTATGGGTATAGGTATATAAGCTTGACCCTCGACATTACCCTCGGCCTTGGCCTCGGCCGAGGCAAGGATTCTAGCCGCCTCGGCCTCGGCCGAGGCCGAGGAGTCCAAAAGTACCCTCGGTCCGATCACTGGTCTGTAGTACCCAACCAAACTTCTCTTGAGTATGACTTTAGAAAAGCGGACTATGCATCTATCGAGATTTTTTTTAGCCTCTATCGATTGGCACCTCTGTTTTACCCATTGCATTAGCATTAATGATTTTTATGCTGTTTTTCTTGACATAATTAATGAGGCTATACATCGATACGTTCCCTTTAAGCATACTGTGCATAAAAAATCATTGCCAAAGTCGTGTCGTAAACTGCAAGTAATTAAAAAGGAACTTTGGGAAAAGTATAAAAAGAGTCGTTGCCCTGTTATTTTAAGCAAGTATAAGAAGATTATTAAAGAAATTAAATTTGCTTTGAAAGATCTTTTCACGAAGGAGGAACATAAGCTTTTAAATTCTCGAAATGTAAAACATTTTTATTCTTTCGTAAATGACCGGTTAAGAAAGACAAAGTCAGCTTCAATATTAATGTGTGATGGTAGGATGATAGATAATGATTTTGAAAAAGCTAATGCTTACAACTCTTTTTTTGCGAGTAATTTTGTTATTGACGATCTTGTTTCTCCCCATTTCGCAAACAGAGTCAAAAGTGATGCTCATCCTCTTTCTGTAAAATTTGATGTTCTGACTATTTCTGAATCCATAAGTAGGCTTAAACCCACTTTGTCGCTTGGCCCCCGATGGCTTGTGTGCATATTTTATTAAAAAGTTGAAAACAGTGTTGCTCTCACCTTTAGAAACCATCTTTAACGTTTCTTATCAAAGTTGAAAGATACCCGATTTTTGGCGAAAAGCTGTTGTGATCCCAGTTCATAAAAAGGGGGATATGTCATCAGTTGATAACTATCGTCCAATCTCCTTATGTTGTGTTTCTTGTAAATTAATGGAATCTATAATGAATATGTCCTTGATTTCTTATCTAGAGAAGCAAAATCTGCTAAGTGAAAAACAGTTTGGTTTTAGAAAAAATAGATCATGTGCGTTACAACTTGTTGAGTGCAAAAATCAGTGGACCAAATTTCTAGATGGGAGAATTCCTGTTGACATTGTCTACATTGACTTTTGTAAGGCTTTTGATACCGTGTCACACAAAAAACTGCTAATTAAGTTGGCATCTTATGGACTGAACAAACTTTCTTTTAATTGGATCGAAAATTTCTTGACTAATAGATCCCAAGTCGTTAAAATTAAAAATTCTTTATCTGATTCTATTCCTGTTACCAGTGGCGTGCCCCAGGGTAGTATACTAGGTCCCACACTTTTTAATCTTCATTAACGACTTATGTGAAATGCACCAAAACAGTAATTTTACTTTGTTTGCTGACGATGTCAAACTTTGGAATCTATCATCCAATTTCATGACACTTCAAGCTGACATAAATTATGTGCATGAGTGGGCCAATACATGGCAATTAAAAATATCAGTTAATAAATGTTTAGTTCTATATCTGGGTAGTTCAAACCCTAGGCATTCTTATCACATAAATGATTTCTATCTTTCTACTGACACACTTTGTGTAAAAGATTTGGGTGTTTTCTGAATTCTAATTTATCGTCCAGATCTCATTGTGAATATATTGTGAAAAAAGGCATGCAGTTAAGCAATCTGATCTTGCGTAGTTTTATTTCTAAAGATAGATTATTACTTGTTAAGGCCTTCATTACTTACGTTCGACCAGTGCTTGAATATTGCTGTGTTTCGTGGAGTCCTTACCTGCTGTGTGATATCACCTCTTGGAGAGACGCCGAGTGGTTAACAGTTAAACCTACGAATCGCAAGGTTCTAGGTTCGAATCCACGTTGACGCAGTTCTTTTCGGCAGGCCAACCCAGCCTTTCATCCTTCCGGGGTCGATAAATGGGAAGCTGCACTTGTGTAGCGGATGGTAACAGCGTTCTCGCGCTAGTCACACCGGCCCCGTGACCCAGACTCGGTCTCAGACACGCTGGCCTAGGGCTGTGTATCGGGAAAAATAGGCACCCGCACCTACAGCAGAGGTGAATCAAGTAACTTCTTGCTACGAGGATTTTACCATTTTACCATATCACCTCCGTCGAACGGGTTCAAAGAAGGTTTACGAAACGAATTTTTAGTGATAAAAATTTGACATATGCTGAAAGATTACACGAACTTGGTCTGGACACTCTTGAGCTAAAACGCCTCCATAACGACCTAACATTAGCCTTTTCTATTATCAAATGTAAAGCTCTTCCTTTCAAGGATTTCTTCACAATTAATTTAAATTCTAATCGAGCAGCAAATTCTTGTAAACTTCTCGTCAATCATGTAAATAAAAATTGCAGAAAATTTGATTTTTGTAATCGAATAATTCCTATCTGGAACTCTCTACCTGAACAGATTATATGTAAGTGCTCCAAATAGACACGTTTTTCTGACTAAACTTAAAAGATTAAACCTTTCTAAATTTCTTAAAGGGGCGTAAGTAAGAGCAGTTTTTCCTATTGCCTTTACGTTTACCCTGCTTCGTCATACTTAATTTGTTTTGTCTTTCATGGATTTTCATTTTCGTTCATTCGTCCTATTCATGTATGTTAATATTTTCTTTTGACTTAGCGAACAAATTGTTGTTGTTGTTGTATGTAAAATGTCTCGACCATCGTCTAAACACAGCGATTTGGTTGACATTACAAAAACTAGACCTAAAATCCATGTCGAAGATATCCAGGATTTTCAGGAGGTCGTAGTGAACGTTCTAAACCAGATTGTCCTATAAAGAATGCATGCAATCGGATCAATCCGGCGAGCGCCGGAAAGATTAATGACATAATAAGAATTCTCGAAAACACTTTGCGTTACAAGTTTTGACCACCTCTGAAACGCATTTTTAACATTACAAATACAATACAAATACAAATATTTTATTTTCGTCGCACAAAAAAAGAACACAATAAGAAAAGAAACATTAATATACAATGAAATACAATTATAAATAAACATTCGACATGAATCATCATACAAAATCACATATTCTAAAAGCAAGAAATTATTAATTAAAGTACATTTATACGAGATTAGTGCAAAAGACGAAGGTAGGCGCGCAGGCTAAATAAATTATGCACTTAGAACACGCCCCCTAGCAAATACCCCGTTAGATCAACTTTTTCAACTTTTCACGGAGGGAAGCAACACTAGGAGATCTTACAACAGCTTCAGGAGAGAATTCCATACGTGAATCCACCTATTGGATAAATCATACCCACGAACATCAAGCCGAAAAAGGAGTGCATTCACATTTCATTGAATTTTGAGCACGCGTGTTGTTTTCACAAAAAGTAAAAAAGTCGGCTTGCTGCAAAACGCATCTACCACTCAATATTACAAAAATGTTCCACAAATGCCAACCAAGCCCAAAAATTTTTTTCCATTTCCCAAAATTTTGGTTGACAAATAGACCAAAAAGTGGAAAAAAACCGTGCTGAACTGAATTCTACTTCCGTGACGAACGAGTGATCAAATACAGTAATGAAAGCTTAAATGAGATTTTTAGCTAACATGACAGCGCATTAATTCTATATTTACATAGATATCTACTTTTATAAATGTGAGCTGCGGACACAAATTTTGTTGAACATTGAAAAGGTTCAAAGATACTTCACAAAACGTGTCTTAGGGTGCCGTCATACAAATATCATGTCTTATCAGGATCGACTTCATGTATTAAATCTAGAATCTCTAGAAAATAGGTTTTTGTACGACTTAACTATGATAGGGATACAAAATGTTTCATTCAACAGTTGATCTTAACATAAATGACTTATCCACATTATCAGACAATAACACTAGATCCACTAACACATTAAAATTAAAAGTCACTGCTCTAAAATTTGACTTGAAGAAATATTTTCTCAGTCATAGAATGATAAATGTTTGGAATATGCTCCCTGAATCTGTGGTAAACGCTTCCAGTAGTAATGTGTTTAGGCTAAAATTAGAAAATCTAAAAATTAACTATGGAGAATAAACCTTAGTCATACGTAAGAGCACTGCCTTTATGAACTTGCACAGCAATGTTTCTTCTTGGTACGAGCTGTATTTGTATTATTGTATTGCTTTAATGTCTTTTATTCTGTATTCTACATTTTCCACGACTGTACATTTTTCTCTTTGTTAAAGTTTCTGATGACGTATTTTCGCTGTTGCAATAAACTTTATTAATTATATGTACAACGTGCATGTCAGCTTTCCGCTATAGTCCGTTTCACACAAGTGTGCACAAAAGTTTTAAAAATCATTTCCGACAAAAACGCTGACAGATTGCGATTATAGCATTGATCTGATATATAATTATCGCACTCCATTGGCTTACTGCTGAAGAAAATTCTTAAAATTTATGCCCAAACTTATTCGAAATAGACTATGTATAGGCAGGTAGGTATATGTACGTATTTACAGACATAGGTAGGTACAAAATGAACATCGATAATCGAAATTTCAAACGTCTTTCAATTGTTATCTTCATACAGCACTAGGTACTCATCATTTTTGTTGCTTCATATTGCTCTTGCGATTAAATTTCAGTGATTCAAGAGTTGTTATCCATTCAGAAGGTCCCTGAGATACCACTATGCATGTCAACGATTGCTCCCCATAAGCTTGCATTTTTGCTTTTCTGTCTTCAGCTACTGTAAACGATCAGTATCTTACAATGCGCTGAATCGATCCTGAATATTCTTTATTAAAAAGGCAAGATTATGTGAAACACACTGCACATTTTTATCTGACAAAGTTATTAAATTTACAGTAGCCATAGATAAATTAAATTTAATTAAGCAAGTAGAAAAAGGCTTAAACGAAAGATCCCTAGATAATTTACTGTACTCTCTCCAGGATAGGGAGGGGAGGAGTATGAATAGGATTGAGTTGAGTTTTCGAAAGGCTGTTTTATCGCACTGGTGGATTTAGAGCAGGGGGGCAGTGATCGACCGGGTACCTGGACCTGGACCGGGCCCGGCCGTTCATGGAGGGACGGGACCGGGCTTAATTCACCTACATCTACCTTTCCCATGCATGACTGCAAGACATCGTTTGGTGCTTTTTCATGGTTCGGTTCGAGCAATAAAATGGAATGGAAGAAAATGGAATGAGAGAAGTATGAAATGGAATGAGAGAAGTATGCTTTTCGTAAATCTTGGTGGGGATCAGTGTTTTTTTGTATTCGGCAAAGATTTGGGACCGTCTTTTGTACATGCACAAAGAATTTTCGGAAGACTAAAATTGCAAAAAGGTCCAAAATTCCCAAAAATTTTCGGCGCTTCGCGCCGAAATGAGTAATTGTATGTTATATATTTCTTTATAATGGCAGAAATTGTATTTGGAAAGGAAAAATGTCTAGTTTTTGGCGCTTCGCGCTGTTTTAAGACGATTCTTAGTGATTTTTGCCCTCAGATACCCAGAAATTAGCTAAAATACACTACCAAAGGTCGAACAATTCTGTTTTTACAACGCTAAAATCGCTACTGTACCATATTATAGTACCCAAAATTTGTGTGTACAAAATGTACAAAGACTTTTTGGGGACCATCTTTGTACATGTACAAAGGACCTTGTACAAAAAAAAACACTGTGTGGGATGTCGCCAGTTTGCCTATGTGATTGATCTACACTTTGAGATACATATCTCTATTGCGTCTGTCTGCCAACGTTGCATTTTTTTACAATTTTTGTATTTAATCCTTTATGCTAAATACCTATGCAACGGTCGATAGTTCTATCCGACCAAACTTCCAAATAAAAGGTGATTGCGCTGGTTAAAAAAGTGGTGGTCCAATTACTAGCTTCAAAAATTGGCCGTCAAGCTTCGAAAATTGGCTTTCCTAGTTTAAAACATGGTTATCTATCTTTGAAAGGTGGTTGGTTTGACCCAGAAAGTGGTTGCTCTGCGCCTAAAATGGGTTTGCCTGGTCCAAAAAAGTGGTTTTTCAGTTTAAAAAGTCAGTGTCTTGGTCTAATAGTGGGATTCTCAGGCTTTACATACCTACTGTACAAAACGTATCTTTGTCCAAATGATCCCTTCTTGTCCAACTTTTGATATAGGATTATTTAGGTTTATTTATTTAGTTTCCTTGTTGCACTGCCGCTCACTGCAGAATACGTTGCTATGATAACTGCCTAATTTGAGTCGAGAGATGAGCTGCAGAAAGCGCATGACGCAGATGACTCTAGATGTTGTTTGGAAGAAACATAATCCACAGAACAGGTAGGTTATGTGTATCAACTATTGTCTAGCAGGCATCAATATCTATTTCTCTTTGTGTCAAATGAGCTATTTTCTCCCTCTATTTACTTACAGTATTATGTACATGAAAATTTTCATCCTTCAGACTCAAATTTAGTGAGGTGAAACTTCCTTAAGAGGTAAAAATTCGGATTGCACGGACTCTTCTAGAATGCTTTAAAAAACGACAAAAAATGAATTCGTTATATTTGATTTAACTTGGTCTCAATTTGTCCTGCAAATGCTAAATTGGTACTAGTTGTTTAACGTGACTTATTCGGACATGCACAAGCTTCATATATATTTTCTTGCCTAATCCCAAGATATATTGCTGCTCATTTCCATCAGGTGCCTTTTTTCACAACCTTTCGAATCTCTGTACAATTTGTTTGCAGTTCTTAATTTAGGCTAGTAAGTGCATACATATAAGATACAAATTCAACGTGCAATGAATTCTCTTAAAGGTATTATGAAAAATTGACTTTGTAAAGTATTGAAGAAATGTTCAATTTTCTGAAATCGTGCATTCCAAGGGTTGGACGGAACTCTGTAAAAACAACCTGATTTTTTGTTCACTGTGTTTAGATATGTCTTTACTGTTCTTTCTCATTGTTGCATGCTAAAATTACTTGCTTTTTTCTAGCAAATCGAATTATTGTGCTGAGTCGTTGTCAAATGAGGAAATATCAGTTGACAATGCTGTTAGCATCGAAGGCGACATTGACCAGCCTGGCCCAAGCAAGTCAGCGTGTTTACCAGGCATGCACAACATGGGAATTTGGGTGGTGAGGGGTGTGAAACTTTTAAAAGAGCCTTTTGGGTCCAAAAACGGTATGTGCGCGTCAAAAACATCGTTTTTCGATGTTTCTGACGATGCTCTATCTTTCTAGAGCATTAAAACAACAAAATTTGGAAATATTTAAAAGCTTTATTACTATATATATATATTGTACTTATTTAAAATTGCTTTTTTCATAAAAGAAACTTGGGCAATTGAAGCAATTATTTGTACTTACTTTAATTTCATATGGTGGTTGTATCACTTTTTTATATTCAATTATTGCATATTAATACCTATTTAATTGCTAAATATTTTGCATATTTAATTATTGCTTTCCTTATTTACATATTAAATTATTGTTCATCTGACATATTTATTTGGCACATTTTTGGAGTCGAATATTGCGTTTTTGCATGTTTAAGTATGCGTAATTGCAAATCTCATTATTGCATATTTTGCGTTGTAATTATTGCATATTATGGGTAGCTACAGATTTAATTGTTGCGCGTTTTCTATACTCAGTAAACACATTTGCACATTGAATTAGTGCATATTTTGCATATTTGCATACGCGTACTTCGCATTTTTACATATTTTCTTACAGTATATTTAGTATAGTTAATTTTTGTACATATCTGCATATTTAATGATATATTTCGCATAGTCGACTCAATTTGTACATTTGCATATTTATTTATTGTTTAATTGTGAATTGCACATAATGTCTATTTACATTTAATTATCGCATATTTCCCATATTTATGTACGTATTTAATTATCATATTTTGCATATTATTTTGTTCACTTTCAGATTTATATTATTGCACATTTAGTTTGCATATTTGCATATTTAATTATTGCGTAATTTGCATATTTATTTTTTACATGTTTTTGCGTATTTATTGTGCATATTTGTATATCTAATTATTGTTAGGACCGCCGCGCTATTTTTCAGGATAGGCTTGCAATACTCTCCATTGTGAACACATGCATTTTTTAGTATTTCAACGTGTAAACTGTCACGAAACGACCTATCAGACGCGCAAATGGAGTCGAAGGTCACTGATTCTAGAAATTATAGGGTATATATATATATACATATATTTTTTATGTTTTCTTATCAGATTAACTGCTTGTTTATACACTCAATCTAAATAAATGGATTGAAGAAATTCTATATGAATGTGTTCATTCTAATATTCCCAGTAAAGCTGAACTTTTTTATTCCGGTTAAATTTTAATTTTACGTATTATTTTATGTTTTCTCTGCATTTTTGATTGAGCTCCTCACTTTTTAACCGAAAATTTTACCGAAAATTTTGTCATTTATGTAAGTGTGAATCAAACTTTCACTCAATTCTCTATCAAAAACAAAGATGCTAGGGTTAGATAGTACATACATAATAGCCAGATTCGACTGTATCAGACCATTCTGGATTTTATGTCGGTTCTGAATTTTTTAAGCTTCTGCGGATTTGATTCGTGTGTCTTAGCTGGCCATTGAGGGTATAGACGGCAGACATGCACAGCATGGGAATTGTGGGGGGCACACATGGATACAGAGAGGGTTGAGAGGGGGTATTACCCCCTACCTGAGGTTTTGGAGAATCAGTTACTGTCAGGCGATTTTGAGAGAATGAAAGGCGCGGTAAAACAATTTTTAAGATTATTGTGGAAAAATGACTGAAAATTCTACCTGATAATGGTAAAAATACGAAAAATTTTCTTTCGCTTTGCGCCGCATTGATAAATTATTGTATTTTTAATCGCTAGAAACCCATAAATTGGCGAAACTTTATTAATAAGGGTTGATAAACACAGTTTGCCGCAAATAACGTATATAACGTGCGACTGTACCATATTAGAGTACACTAAAATATACATGGACAGCATGTGCATTGCCTTCTGGGAACCGCCTTTATATATGTACAAAGAGATTATGCAAAAAAAACAATGACCCACGGTTTACTAGGTGACCGTTTCTGAATTGCACTCCCTCTGGCCACCTCTACCATGCCCATGCATGTACATATGGAAGGATAATGAGATTTTATAGTGCCTTTTTTGGCTCAAAAATGGTCAAAAACATCGTCTTTTGGCATTTCTGATAATGCTCTGTCGTTTTGGAGCGTTGAAACAAATTTCGAAAATATCAAAAAAATCGAATAAATTGAACAAAATATAGTCAAAAAATGAGTATATACCTGACACTTTGAGTAAATAGATGGCTGAAAACGCTTAAAACAGCACCTTTTTTACGAATTTTCGAAAACTTGCAAAATCGCGACTTTTTGAGGGGAGGGGTGAAAGAATTCTGAGAGTGTGGAACCATCTTAACCATACATGCACAGCATGGGAATTCTGGTGGAGTTGAAATTATGAAGTGCCTTTTTTGGGTTCAAAAATGGTAGGTGCGCGTCAAAAACATAATTTTTCGGCATTTCTGACGGTGCTATCTTTCTAGAGCATAAAAACATTGAAAAATTCCAAAAAATCAAATAACTTAGAACAAATTGAATAAAATATAGTGAAAACATGAGTATAATGGCGCGAAGTGCCGAAAATTTCGCACTTTGAGCAATTAGATAGCTAAAAACGCTTAAAAAGCATCTCTTTGATAAATTTTTAGAAAAGCTTGGTATCTCTCAAAAAATCGCCAATTCTGGGGGTTGAAAAATTTTGTGGAGTGAAAATTTTTCCTCGGGGGGTTAACTCCCCCAAGATCATGTATGATCTTAACCCCCAAGCATAGGTGGGCATTGGGCAAGGCAAGGGTGATTAGACGGGGGTGAAATTCGAAAACAGTCACAGAGTAAACAGGTCATAACATGTGTTTTTTCCAGGTAATATATTGATATTTTTATCTGCTTAAGCATAAAAAATGCCATTCTTAGGGTCAGATGGTAGATGAATTAGGTTCTGAAATGCATTTTTTCGAAAAAATGCTTCTTCAAAACAATTTATTTCGGAAAAATGCTCAACAATGTATTAAGTGGGCAATTCTCTAAAATGTGACAAGCAACTGACAATATGTGTAAAAGTGTGGAAAAATTAATATTTTTGCATTAAACCGACTAGGTTGACTGAATTTCTTTTAAACTTGGCGTTATTCTTCCACTATTAAATCAAAATTTTTCCAGCAGCAACTTATGTTTCACCAAAATCGCCTGACAGTACCCGGTTTTTTCAAAATCCGAGGGAGGGGTAATACCCCCTCTCATTCCTCCCTATGTGCCCCAAGATCATGCATGGTGAATAGGCCTCCTGCTTTTGATCAAAAAGGACGATAAAATGTCTAAAAAGGCTTAAAAACGAACTTTTGTCCATAAAATTGGATACATAGAATCGCAGCTTCGTTGGGATGAATACACTTAAATTTGGGTGGTTAGTTGCTAGGCTTTTTGTCCTCGTTTAATGTTATCTAGATTTGTGAATTTTACATTATACTACTCACCGTTGATTAAAAATGCAATATTTTAAAATCTATGAATAATCTTATTGTTTTTCTGAAATAATTTATAATAGGGGTACGGAACTAATGGACTTGCATACATACAAAATCGACAAAAACGCTATCGCTGATTTGAAAGCTTACTCTAAAGTATACGATGTGATCAACCACGATCCAGTTTTGAATAAAAACGAAATTTTGGACAAATGGGATGCCGATCACGTCAGACTGCCATGTTCCAAGCACAATTTGTATCCCGTCGACGGAGGTAATTATAGTTTTTATAGTTTTTAATTAAATATGTATGTATGTAATATACTTATAACTCTAGATTAATTATACTTGTTCATTCATAATTAATTAAAAATTTTTAAATCAAATTAATTTTTGATTTTTTCAAATTTAAATTTATTCTTTGTTTTCGTTTCCTATTTTTATCTTTCGATGCTTCACAGAATGCTTGATTTCTCGATTTTATTATCAGATATTCCGCGCATTTAATAGTGCGACATTTTTTGATTTAGTTAGACACTTCGTTTGAAACTGGTTTACCTGAGTTTACAGTACAAAGTGAAGGACGTTCGACAGTGATCGTACGGGGACCCCGACCCCGAAAAACCCCGGCCTAAACCCCGACCCCCGACCGGGGGCATGATTTTTCGAGTCGGGGTTGAACCTTTTTTCGGGGATGAAATATAGCATTTTATTTGTTGGTACATAGAAGAATTGTATGAATAGCAAATAAATTCGGAACAAGGACGATTTTATTCACCAGCAAAATTAATATGTTAAACTCGACACTCGCGATATTTCATAAAAAGTACGCCTGGTCGCCATGTTATTAAGACGTACATACATGTTCGCATATTTTCCATTATGAAGTGCGCCGAAATTACTGCGGAATCACAGGCGTAGCCGGGGGGAATGGAGGCACATGCCCCCTTCCCGGAATTTTTCAGAAATTATGTTGATTTTTCTGGCGCAATGTGTCCAGAACATTGAGTTTAAAAAGGCACAAACGTCAAACTTTTCCGGCGCTTCGCGCCGAGTCATTATTATTTATTGTTATACAGATCCAATGAATTTAAAAGCTTGAATCTGTTAAAATAATCCAGCACTTCGCAGCACTTTAGTGATTTAATGCACTATCAGTTTATTGAATGAAACTGTACATGCTTGTTGAACATAATAGTAAAAGTGCGAAAATGTTTGCATACCAATTTGTCTATTCTCTGCTTTGTTTATCTTTCTTTACAAGGACACATAATTCTATTTGAAATGAAAGGAAAGGCCAAATTTTCTTGTGTTTTTGCGCATTTTCTGTTTTCTGAACTAGTTAATAAGAAAACCACAAATGGGCCTGAAAATGGTAAGAACAAAATCCTCATTGATACATCTTTCAATGACTTATTGGTTGCGACCCGTTGCTGCGCTACATACTAAGCAGAGGTCAAAATACGCATTTCAGCTCAGAAGTTTTGTGCAGTGTAGGTGTTCATCAATTTTAAGTTTTTCTGGACTTAATTCAGAACCGAGATTTTGCCAATTTGCGAAAATTTTAACTTTACTAATTAAAAATTAGAGTGCTTTTTTTACAAAATTTTCGGGGTTTCTGCTCTGGACCTCGCTAGTAGCGCTTGAGCGCGCCACCCCAGACCCCCAGCCGTACAATCTCGTTCTACATGTTGAAAGAGATTTTTAGGAGGACAGGAAAGGTAAAAGGATTAGAAATTTTAAAAATTTTCGGCGCTTCGCGCCGCAATTAGTTTATCTGTTCTGTATGATTTAAGCGGTATAAATTGAGTTTAAAGAGTAAAAACGTCAAAATTTTCCTGCGCTTAGCACCGCCGATTATTGTCTTAGGGCGGTAAAATATGACTGAATTTCTTGATGCTTTGCGCCACTTATGATTTCCGAACTGTTTATCAATAAAAAGGCGTAAATTCCACATGAAAACGGTAAAAATTTCGAAACTTTTTGGCGCTTCGCGCCATTGGCTCCTCTACAATCAGTGCGCCATAGAAAACCGTTATGAAAAAACTGGAAGAATACGAAAAAGCGAGAGCGATTAGTGATTAAAACTGAAAGTAATGCTAAATTGCTAAAACCATGCTTGAACTTGGAATGAAAATAAAATGTTGAACATAACCAGCTTTATTAGTATGCTCTACAAGCAAGTGAAGGTATCGTTTTTATCCTTTTCAAATTGGTATGTAATCATGCAATGTTAATTGTTGATCTTCATCCCCGACCCCGACCCCGATCGGGGGTGAAAATCTGACCCCGTACGATCACTGACGTTCGATTCTGTTGGACTAAAAATTGGTGCGATAATGGAAAAATTGCATATTTTTCATTAAAAATTGTAAAAGGACCAAAATATGCTGAATCGATTGCATTTATCGATTAAAAATCGTACAAAACGAGCAAGCCGTGCATCAAATTTTCTTTCATTTTATGATGGCTGCTGTCGCTTATGCTTAGTTCTAATAATAAGAGAGGCTTAAAAACAAGTGTTTGCCCAAAAATCGACCGAGATCTTAACTTTTGGGGATAGGGATTTATTCTGGTGTATTTAATTCAAATGTTGTACGTAAATACGTAAGTTTGAAGGAAATCGAAATACATAAATGAATTTCAACGAATAAAAATCAAAATGAAGAAATAAATTGTTCAGGGTAATGGCGAACGACTCGTAAACAGATGGGATTTGATTGAAAAAGCTCTAACAGCCCCCATAAAATCGTCATATGACCTCGAAGAAGCCATTTTAAGCTACAATCGTCGATACGCTTCATCGTGGAACTTTCGCGGCTTTCATAAATACTGTAACGAAGTATGCACGTATGTTCAACTAGGGCCGTATTTAAGGAGGCCAGGGCGGTCGTCCCCCTAGCTGAAATAAAATTTGAAAGATAAGTAAGATGGGAAGCAGTGTTTTTTTTGTACAAGGTCCGTTTGCGCATGTATAAAGATGGTCCCGAAAAGTCTTTGTACATTCTGTACACACTAATTTTTGGGTACTATAATATGGTACAGTAGCGGTTTTAATGTGGAAAAACAGAGTTGTTCGACTTTTGTTAATGTATTTTAGCTAATTTCTGGTTTTCTAAGGGCAAAAATAACTAAGAATCGTCTTAAATTCTTTTGAAATGCAATTTCTGCTAATATAAAGATATGTAGAACACACACAATTGCTCATTTGGCGCGAAGCGCCGAAAATTTTGCGGATTTTAGACCTTTTTTGCAATTTTTGTTTTCCCAAAAATCTTTGTACATGTACAAAGACGGTCCCGAAAAGTCTTTGTACATCGGAAAAATCTTTGCCGAATACAAAAAAATACTGATGGGAAGATGGAAAAATCGCATGTAGTTGTCCTAAAATATTGAAATTTTCGCACTTTGCGCTACATTTACAGTATTTTATATAATTTCGGCTCAAGCGCGACCTAAAAACGACACTTTTTATAGCTTTTTGAGTCAGAAAATTTTTGATTCAAAACGTTAGGATTCTAGGATCTTAAGTAGTGCATGTCGAAAAACATCCGAAAATGCGGTATTTCTAGCTATCCTGACTTCCCCTGAAATATAGACCAAATATGTTGGGCTCACCTCCCCCAATTTATTGGCCGGATCCTGGATACGGGCCTGTGTTCACTCTTGCACGGTCGAAGGCCTTGTGGACATACATGGGCAGCAAGAAAATTCTGGGGGGTCTGATTGGGTGAAAGCGCCAAAAATGTTATCAAACATTGAATTCTGGGGGTCTAGAGTAATCTATGGCGGGGGCTTTAACTTCGAGGAAGGTGCATTTTTCCTCCCCCAGCCGACGCCATCGTGTGCGTGTGGGTCATTGAATGCTCAGGGGTCAAAAATGTGGAGAATTCATAATCACTATAATTTGTTATTCTTTATTATTTAGTAATATATTATAGTGAAATAAATTTAAATGCAATGTAGTACACATCAGCCAAATGGCCTCAAAAACTGGTTTAATTGCTAAAATGGCGTACAAATTATGTTAATCTACAGTTTCTTGAAAATTTTCAAAAACTCGCGAAAAAGTTCATTTTTCATCTATTTTTGGCCTTCATTTTGCTTTTTTTTCTCGAGAAGAATACCGAAAACCCCATTTGCATATCTGGTTCCGACTTTCAAGCCTACATGATGTTGGGGGTGGGGGTTTTTCGGGGAGGGGGTTTAACCATTCACTCTCAGAAATGTTTTTTAACCCCCTTAAATTCTTTTACACCCCGCAGAATTGGTGATTTTCTGAAAGCTTCCGAAAAATTTGTAGAAAAAGTGCTGTGTTAAGCACTTTTAGCGAACTGTTTGCTCCAAATTTTCGGCGCTTCGCGCGACCTAGGTACTCATTTTTTGACTGTATTTTGTTAAATCGAATTTTTTATTTTTTCTATTCTTTTATGTTTCTGTACTCTAGACAGATAGAGCATCGTTCGAAAAACTGAAAAACGCCGTTTTTGACGCGTATCCACCATTTTTGAGCCAAAAAGCAATTTAAAATTTCACTCCATTAGAATTCCTATGCTGTGCATGTCTACTCCCAAGCATTGCTTGCTTGTTGTTCATACCTGTGAAGTGTGTACTCATTAAATTCTGTCTTTTTAGATTTTAAGCGACAAGGAGCGTCAAAATTTATTTGAGCGATCAATACCAAATATGATTCACTTGGCACTAACTTTACCCGCACTTTGTCCAAAGGTGAACTAAGATAACATTTGTAGTCCATGCACGGGCAGCAGCCAAAGCTGAGGGGTCTGATGGGGCGAAATTGCCAATAATACCACCAAAAATTCAATTACGGGGATGTGTCGATTTTGGGGGGTCCGCCGGATTCTGGGGCTCCAGACCCCCCCACACATTTGTGGTTTAGTCTATGTTGCTTATTTTGTAAGATTATATGCGTTGTCAGGGACATTTTGTGCGTTGTTGGCCGGAGGAAAAATAAAATATTCGAAATCGAGAGCCGAGAATTTCTTAGCCAGTCAAATTGCGAAAGTGCCAAATCAGACTTTATAAAACCTTTTTATTTCATAAGAACATCTTTTTTTAGTATTTTCAACCAACTTCGACATCATTATGTCATTTTTAACGAGAAAAATATGGAAGTTAATCGATTTGCGAAATTTTCATTTTCAGGTCATTTTCGTACGTTTTTGGGCGCTAATTGAGGAAACGCGCCGAAAAATTTTGACCTCACTGCTTTTGTTATCGAAAATCATGCAGTGAATTTTCAATAAGCTCAAATGCATCAAACTCGCCATACAGTATACCCATACGTGTAACGGCTCGAGATTTTGGATGGGAGTCTCGACCATTTTTAGAGGGGTGGGGGACGAGCTTCAACTTTTGGTCGAAAATTGTCAAAAACGCAAGTTTTTTTTCAAAAATCGGAAGTGGGAGGCTAAACATTTTCCGGTTTTGGGAGGTTGAGGGACGACCAACTTTGTGTGGAGGAATCCCATCATCCCCTCTCACATGTGTGACCGCTCGCACACATTCCCATATGGGGGTGAGGGGGGTATTACCCCTACCTCAGGGTCCGAGACTTGAATCACTGTCGGACGATTTGAGCAATCAAACATTTTCTGCATGATTTTCGGGCACAAAAACAGCGAAGATATCAAAATTTTTTCGGCGCTTCGCGCCGAATAATACATTTTTGTTTTGTTTACCCCTAAAATACCTAGAACGAACTTAAAATGATCTGAAAAGTCAAAATTTTCGATGAATTCTTATATTTTTTACTTACAAGAGTGACGAAACTAGTCAGAATGGGACAAAAGGTAGTTAAAAATGCAGTTTTCCACATTTAAAACATGCTATATAGGATGTTTTAGCAATTTTTCACATTTGACCTGCAAAAAAGGCTGGACTCTAAATTTAGTGGTTCTAAATTTTTGGATTTCACCCCCCTGAACTTTCGACCTTGGGAAACTATGCCCCTCAGGAATGATACTGTCCTCACCCATTATCTGCATGTGCGAGTCTATGTTATAACACACAGGATGTCGTATGTTTTGCCTTGCTGTATTAAAGCATTCGACGTCCTATCTTATGGCATGGGCTGAAAAATCCTTTTAAAGATTGCTAGTAAAAGTTTTAATTTTTTTTAAATTTTTTATAGGTTTTCATGTTGACTTTTAATTTAGTTTTTTTGACTTTGTCTCGATAACAGTACAATAGTTTATCTGCATTATACATGCATATAAGGGCGTTGAGTATTACCCCCTCCGCTGAAGTGTCAGCCGGACAGGTACTTCCCTGCGATTTTGAGTTGATGGATCGTTTTTTTGCATTATTTTTGAGGTCAAAGTCAGTGAGAATGTCAAAATTTTCTGGCGCTTCGCACCGGATTAATATTTTTACCTAATTTTTACTCGAATAGCGCCCAAAATTGATCAGTTTTTGCATTTTTTAATGTTAAAAGTGATATGATGCAAGTCAAAATGGACTAAAAATGCTTAAGACAGCCATATTCTCACGAAAAAACGTTTTATAGGCTACTTTAATCATTTTGGTCGTTTAAACAGCAAAAAAATCGTAAACGCTAAATATACTGTTCTGGATTTTTGGGGTTCCCCTCCCCCTGCCGATCCTGATCTTGTGCACCTATGATCTACATTAATTGATTTTTCCAGCCTATACCTTTGTGCAAAGAGTCAAATAACTGCACTGTATTATTGAGTCAAAGGCAAGTCAGTTGTTTATTGGCCAATGCTTTTTTCTGCACATTTCCGCGTCGTAATATCTCGAAGCGAAGGGATAATTCGGCTATTCACGAATTCGACAATTATCCGTGTATCAACTTCAATTTTTTATTCGGGTCAGGTCGATTGAATCAGGAAAAGCTAAAATTTCTGCTTTATTACTTCCGCAGGATAACAGAAAACGGTACGTGTCTTATAAGCCGTCCACATCCATACATATAACAGGGGATGGGGAATCCCCCACTCATAATCGGTCGTCCACCATCCCCAAAAAGTCTGAAAATTTTTGACCCCGCCCCCCCCGATTTCAGAAAATTGTTTTGACTTTTTATAGGTGTTTTTGGCCAATAATTGGGGGTAAATAACCACCGCCCCCTCCTAGAAATGACCGGGGTACCCGCTCAAAATTTCGAGCCTTTACATTTATGTTCATATCAGCTGAAGTGGGAAGGCTGGAAGGGGTAGCCAGTCGGCCATTTTCAGTGGGCAAATGATATGATTATTTTTGTTCGAAAAGGCGAAAAAACAGATGAAGGAAGGCTTTATAAAAATTTTTGCCTAAAAATTGTTTTCGAATTTTCTTTTATTTAAATTTTGAAAAAGTCTTGACTCTTTGTAATGATGGGTGGTGACGCCTGATTTTCGATGCCGATCTACTATCTTCTCTTTCCGTTTTGTAGGAGGTGGGTCAAAAAAGGCTACAGCCAAATGTTCCCGGCCATAACTTCGGTAATTAAGGGAATGAAATTTCAAGAGTCCCATTGGATAGGTAAAAATGTCATTGTTTCAGTGGTGCAAAAAAATTTAGCCATCGATCAGCGGTTCGGGTGCTACCACCATTTGTTTACACCCTACAGTTGTCGCCATGAAAGATGACGCGCTATCACCCTCAGAATTATAATAGATGGTGCGTCGCGAGCGCCGCGTTCCGTCCATCATGCGCTATTATCTCTTTTTTATTATTATACGCCATTAATCTGTATCATCCCGATAATCTGGCGATGCGGACGGCGCAATTTAGCTATTAATAGCGCCAACAAGAAGGAAGCGCGCACGTGAATGCTGAAAGCGCGCGCGTGAATGTCGTTCTATATTTAGGTGAGCCAACATTAAAATCAATATTTTTGCAAGCCGGCGACGGACGATGAAGAATTTTGCAGAAAGGTACGCAATACAGAGCGATGCACGCAGCACTGATTGAGGGGTTTTTAAACATTTCGAATTGATTTATAAAAAAACCTCTGAAAATGCTATTGAAGTTTTTAGATGACTTAATATATAAATAATAATTAATAGACAGTGCTCGGCTTGCAAAAATATTGATTTTAATGTTGGCTCGCGTAAATATAGAGCGACATTCACGTGCGCGCTTCCAGCATTCACGTGCACGCTTCCTTCTTGTTGGCGCTATTAATAGCTAAATTGCGCCGTCCGCATCGCCAGATTAACGGGATGATACAGATTAATGGCGTATAATAATAAAAAAGAGATAATAGCGCATGATGGACGGAACGCGGCGCTCGCGACGCACCATCTATTATAATTCTGAGGTTGATAGCGCGTCATCTTTCATGGCGACCACTGTACCTCAATATTGTTTAAACCACAAAAGCTTGTTCGGCTGTGTCATCAATTTGCTTACCCTTTTGACGATATTTTGCTATTTTTGCTTTTAGTAGGAATGAGTATCCACTCTGGGATTTAGCTAATGTGCTAATATTTTTATCGACTGGAAATATTGTCAAAATCTGACACCGAATACTCATCAATAACACACATGCAAAAACCACGAGTTTTAGACAGTGTTTATGTAAGGTGTAAACAAATTGCCATTAGCGCACGAATGACTGATAAAAGACCAAAAAATTTTTGCACAGTTAAAACAAGCGTATTTTCATCTGACGAATGCAACTATTCCTAAAAATTTTTGATAAATATTGTGACGTAACCATTTTTGGCCCACACTGTATATATACATATGAATGATGGATATGGGAATCACCTTGAATTCGGCCACTCTTTAACCCCTCCCCCTAACTTTCTTGTGAGCAATTAGCTTTTCACTTCTTTTTCAGTTCCTAGAACAAGTTTATCAATTCTGTTTTTCTACATAAAAGCTTCAATTAATTTTTTTGAATCCTAATTTTTAAAATAAAACAAAATTTCTCAATTCGATTTGACGTGCTTTTTTGTAAACAAAGATTTTGAGTTCCGTACACCAATTTTAGAAGCCATCTCTGTACAATGTACAAAGACTTTTCGAGGCAAAGTGATAATAATTCTAACACTTTTTGCTCATTTTTCAGCAAAATTTTGAAGATTTCTGACACTTCGCGATGGTTATGGTATTTATTTATGGTTTATTTAGCTCAAAACGGGTGTATTAAGCGCTTAAGAAACCTCTTTCTACAGACTTGAGCATACTTTGCATCTATCTCTTCTGTTTTCTGAAGATTTTATGCAGGAAAAAGATTTATTTATTTACACTTTACCTATTATGTACATAAATGTAACAAAAACTTTCCGCTCGCGCATAGACTTTTCCATATATCTTTGTACAAAGAACTGAAATAATAAATAAAAATGAATAAAAAGATAAAAAATTAAATGAATACAAAAAAGTCGATTGAAAACAGTACGTGAACTTGTACATCTATCGAATTTCGAAGTTTCTAGACATCTCGAAAAGTAAGTTGAAAAATTTTCAACTTCTCTGGCCTTCAGTCTTTAAACAGAAAATTGAATGTAAATAAAATATCGGGATACTATTTATATTTCAATGTTTTATGTATTTGACCCATGCGAGTTATGAAATTTTGAATTTTAAATATAGAGTTTACATTTTATCGTATTGAGTAAAATTCTTAAAAAATATAACATCGGACCGAAACAGTGTTTTTTGTACTCAGCAACGATTTTTCATGATGCACAAAGACTTTTCGAAACCGTCTTTGTACATGTACAAAGATTTTTGGGAAGACGAAAATTGCAAAAAAGTCTAAAATACGCAAAATTTTCGGCGCTTCGCGCCGAAATGAGTAATTGTGTGTTCTATACAGTGGTCGCCATGAAAGATGACGCGCTATCATCCTCAGAATTATGATAGAGGATGCATCGCGAGCGCTGCGTTACGTCCATCATGCGCTATCATCTCTTTTTCTATTTAGCGCCATTAACCTCTATCATCCCGTTAATCTGGCGATGCGGACGGCGCAATTTAGCTATTAATAGCGCCAACAAGAAGGAAGCGCGCCAGCATTCACGTGCGCGCTTCCTTGTTGGCGCTATTAATAGCTGAATTGCGCCGTCCGCATCGCCAGATTAACGGGATGATAGTGGTTAATGGCGCTTAATAGAAAAAAGAGATGATAGCGCATGATGGACGTAACGCGGCGCTCGCGACGCATCCTCTATCATAATTCTAAGGATGATAGCGCTTCATCATTAATGGCAACCACTGTATATCTTCATAATGGCAGAAATTGCATTTCAAAAGGAAAAATGTCAAATTTTCGCGCTTCGCGCCGTTTTAAGACGATTCTTAGTGATTTTTGACTTTGAGACCCAGAAATTAGCTAAAATACACTACCAAAAGTCGAAAAACTCTGTTTTTACCATACTAAAATCGCTACTGTACAATATTATAGTACCCAAAAATTTGTGTGTACAAAATGTACAAAGACTTTTGGGGACCATTTTTGTACATCTACAAACGGACCTTGTACCAAAAAAAACACCGGACCGAAACACTATTTTTGTTAAGTTCCAAAAGGTGTAATTAGCTTCGAAAGGCGGTGCTTGCGTGATTTGCCAAATTGGTCGGAATCGAACATTACATTGTCTAGTATCAATGTTCACATATCGGCTGATGGCACGATCGAAGATTTTGGGGGCGATATGCTTCAGGTGCCGCATCTTTGCCCTTATGCATATTCAGATATGCGTAGCATGGGAATTATGGGGGTTATACCAGAATTTTTTATAAAGTGCCTTTTTGGGCTTAAAAACGGTGGATACGCGTCGAAAACATCATTTTTGGCGTTTCTGACGATGCTTTATCTTTATAGAACGTAAAAACATAAAAAATATGGGAAAATTCGAATGCATTGAAAAAATATAGGCCTTCTAGAGGTTGACAACCACACCTGGGCGTGGGGGTTGGGGGTTGCACCCTCCCCGAGAAACCAAAATACCCCCCAGAAATCAAAATCCCCCAGAATTCACTTTTTGAAATTTTTTGTTGTTGTTTTTTTCGCAATTTTTCAATGCCAATGGATAGTGCTTGATGAGAAACGTTGAAAAATGGTGTTTTTCGCCATACCTCCATTTTTAAGGCCCAATGGATAGTGCTCGATGATAAACGTTGAAAAATGGTGTTTTTATCGCCATATCACCATTTTAAGGGCCATTTTTTGACCCTTGAAAAATCTTGACCCCCCAGAATTTTATTGCTGCCCACGAGGATTAGAAACAGTCTTAACCCTCTTTCCCCATCCCCCTCCTCCCCAAGATCATGAATGCTCACATCTACTCTGATTACTTAGATTTCTTATCATGTATATCAACAACAAGGCCTTTTTGAGCTTAAAAAAGTTGGAATACGCTTCACAAACATTATTTTTCGGCGTTTCTGGCAATGCTTCATCTTAACAGAGCGGAAACAATTTGGGAAAAATTTGATGAATTTGAACAAGTATTGTCAAAAAATGATCTTTTGGCGCGAAGCGCCGATAATGCGATACTTTTGAGCAAACAGATTGCGAAATACATTTAAAGCACTTGTTCTACGAATTTTTAGGTAAATCGTGAATTCTGGGGGAGGGGGAGGTAAAAACCCCCAAAACTACCAAAATCATATACGAGAATGTCTCTTTGCTTCAAGAGCTTGAAACATTCCGAAGACATTGCTCATTTTGAACAATTAAGGAGATTTTACATGAGTGTGGCGAGAAACCTACATAAGTATGCATGGACCCCAAGAAATTGATTAGTCTTTTATATTTTGACTAGATCACCAGAGACTTATTTTTAAATTTTATTCATTTTTCAGTAATTCCATTTTGTCAATGGATAAAGCTTGGCGGGAAAAGTAAGGTCGAAACATGTTTCTTGCCTGTGCAATTTATTTTTTGTCTCTTTTTGACTTGAACATTTTCTAACCCCCAGAATTCTGCGTGTTCATATGTGTGTTTAACCGTTCTATAATATTGTTTATTGTAGGTTGGGTATTGCATTTTTGTATGCCAGATTTTGATTTGAAGTTTGATATAAATTTGAATTGAATTTTAAATTTTAAATTCAAATCAGCAGATTTGTATAGTGGCTAATTTAAAAGCACTGCTAGAGCAAGTGGCTCTTTCATTTTCATAATTATATGAATTTTTTATATAAGTTATTTCCATAAATTTAACTAAAATGTGAAATATATTTTTGTTTATTTCGCAGGTCGACTTCGCTAATAAATATATTGGCGGTGGAGTATTGAGACAAGGATCCGTGCAAGAAGAAATCAGGTTTCTTATTAATCCTGAACTTATTGCGTCCATGCTGTTCATGGAAAGAATGCAGCATAATGAAGCTATAATCATCACAGGCTAGTATGCAATTTAAAATTCTCTTAGTTGACTTGAATCAATATAAAAAATTAATGAAATAATAGGAAGTCATCAATACGAGGAAGAACAGAAGGAAAATAATGGAAAAGACTAATAAAACTAATAAAGAAAGAGAAAATGAAAAACAAAAAATAATGAAAATAATAATAGTAAAATGAAATAGAATAAACGGATAAGAAAATAAATAAGATAGAAGAAAAAAGTGAATGAAGCATATTATTAGTACATATATGCAGCAAAAAGACGGGCGAAATTACAGGTTTGTATTCAGTCCCGTATCCAGGGGGGATAGGGGGGGCATGTGCTCCCCCTCGAAATGAAATATAAGAATGATTTTTTCCCGCTCCTCCTTTGCTCTTTTAGCCAAAAATTTCAGAAAGTTTTCTGCAAAATTAGAGTCCATTTAGTCCCAGCCGCGCGTTATTCTCTCCATATTCAAGGCATCTAGGTAGCAAAATTTACAAAGTATAACGGCCCTAGTGGTCATAAAACGTGTTTTTTACTGTATCCTTTGGTCCCCTTCATACTTTTACAGCATTGGGTGGGGGGTGAAATTATAAAGTGCCATTTTATGTCCAAAAATGGTAGGTACGCGTCAAAAATATCGTTTTTCAGAGTTTCTGACGATGCTCTATCTTGAGCATAAAAACAAAAAAAATCTCGAAAAAATCTATTAAGTCGGAACAAATTGGACAAAATATAATCAATACATTAGTATAATGGCGCGAAGCGCTGACAGTTTGGCACTTTTGAGCAAACAGAGATCTAAAAACGCTGTAAAAATCATGTTTTCGACAAATTTTCAGAAAATTTTTGGGAACTTTAAATGAATCGCCAATTCTAGGGGGAGGGGTGAAAAAATGTTTCTGGGAGGGTGAAAACCCTCCTAACCCCCCTCCACCCTCTAAGATCATGTATGGTCTCCTTATGTTTTTTAAAATTTTAGATCGTGCCCCCTCCCGGAACAAAATCCTGGATACAGACCTGTATGTATTTTGAGGCGCAAGATTATAAATGAATTTTATTTTACTTTTTCCCTTCGAATCGATTGAATGTAGGGTTGAAATCGAAAAATACTTATGTTTTAATTTGTAATTTGAGAACCGGATATGTATATGAGTTTTACACATCTTTTCTTTCTGGATATTCCGTAAAAATTAAATTTCATATTACAGGTGAATAATTCTACGCTTTTACTCATATCACTATTTAGATTTTAAGTATTTTTTCAAAGACATTTAAAACGATCGTATGATGCGTTGTTACACCAATGACTGAATTAATATTTGCTCAATTTTTGAGATTGCTCTTTTTTGTAAAGTGAAATTTTTTTATATAGCTGAACTTGTAGAATGAGTTTAGAGTTGACATTTATAATTTTCTGGCTTTATTTATGCAATTGGGGAAATGAGCATACATACATGATCTTGGGAGTTAGAAAAATTTTTACTCCCTCCCTCAGAATTCGCGATTTTTCGGAAGTTTTCAAAAATTTCCTGAAAATTCGTAGAAAAGGTGCTTTTTTAAGCCTTTTTAGTAGGGACGTCCCAAACTTCGGCCCCGGTGCCGGGGCCGAGGCTTACCTCGGGTCGAGCTAAAACATTTGCAATTAATTGTTAAACTCTAATTCTTTCAAAATCAATCTTGGAAATTATGAGAACCCAAAGAAATGATATATTTCAGAATACTGACGAATTCAAATGGCAAAATTTGATTGTCAAATTGTTTCTATAGCTCAAATATAGATTCGGGCCCGACTTAAGCTATTTAAATTTAGCGTATTCGCTTTACTTTTACATTAGCTATTAATAAATCTATTATTAGTTATTATCAACATTACCATTATTATATCATTGATGCATTTATGATTTATTTATTAATTTTATCGTTCATCTCGAAATACATAAATAGCTTAAATCGGATGACGAATAAATTTTTTCCTATTTTGTCAGATCTTATAAATGAAATTCGGTGATCTGTCAATTCTGAACAGATGGAATGCATAAAATTAATTAAAGGATCAGCTCAAGAACAAGACAAAGACAAGAACAAGAAAATCTTTATTGTCCAGGAAAATACACGAAATTTGATAAAACACGAATACGTGATAAAACAGTGGCTTAAAAAAGGACATACGGGTTAAGACATCCCAAATACTAGCATGTTTTAATGTGAAAAACTGCATTTTTAACTACTTTTTGTCCCATTCTGACTAGTTTCGTCACTCTTGTAAGTGAAAAATATGAGAATTCATCGAAAATGTTGACTTTTCAGATCATTTTAAGTTCATTCTATCTAGGCATTTTATGCGATAGACAAAACAGAAATGTATTAGTCGGCCCGAAGCGTCAAAAAACTTTTTACATCTTTGCTGCTTTTGTACCCAAAAATCGTGCAGAAAATGTTTGATAGTTCAAAATCGTCCGACGGCGATTCAAGTCTCGGACCCTGAGGTGGGGGTAATACCTTCGTCACCCCCTATGGAACGTGTGCTAGCACAGCTGGAAAACACGACGACTAATTCGGGATAGAAAATGTAGAATCGGGAGTCTTAAATCCAAGAATTGCAATGTAAATAATCCTAGATACAGATTTTATTGGAAATTAATGAACTTATGAAGTGGTAAATTGGAACAAAACTAATGTTACATCATAAAAATGCATGCTTTGAATCGAAATGCTTATAATTTGTTTGAATTTTATGCGGAAAAATTAATCTTCACCATAAATGAAATGACGAGCACTAGCATCACAAAAAATTTCGATTTTTGTTAGAAACTGACATCAATCATTAATTGGGGGCTTAGATCTTAAGAGATATGGGCATAGGTGCACAAGGTCAGGGTCGGCAGGGGGGTAAAATCTCAGAAATCCAAAACAGTAAATTTAACGTTCACAAATTTTCTGTTGTTTAAACGACCAAAATAGTCAAAATAGCCTATAAAACGTTTTTTCGTAGTAATTTAGCATTTTTAAAGCATTTGTAGTCCATGTTGACTGCATTACATCACTTTTAACACTAAAAAATACAGAAATTGATCAATTTTTAGCGTTTTTTGGGTAAAAAAGTATATAAAAGTACTAATCCGTGGCGGAGCGCCGGAAAAATTTTGACATTTTTACTGATTTTGATGCCAAAAATGATGCAGAACAAGACCTCTTTGCTCAAAATTGCCGGACAGTACCGGTCTAGCTGACCCCTGAGGGGGGGGGGGGGGTAATACCCCCCTCACCCCCCTATGTGCATGTGTGGATATGGGTATTCTATTCCGAACTTTAAAATTGCCTCGCAATTCTTTACCTCCCCGGAAATCAGTCATGAAGTTTTGAAAATCTAAAGACATTATTCGCGATAAATCATGAAAACATTTATGATTTATCGCGAATAATTGTCATTTAATTGGACTGATGTACATCATTGATATTTTTCGAACCGTTTTTTAACTTCTTAAGCTTTTAGTTTAAAACCATTGTACGGTGCTAAACCTGAAATTAGTTTCCTTTTCACACTTATATGATTAAGTATTAATGTGAAAAAAGAACCGTAAATAATTTTAAGTGTACACTTGTAGGGTCAGCGCAGCATACATTAGTAAGGATAACATCTTTCCCCGGCCCCGGTGCCAGGGCATTAGCCCCGCCGCCCCGCCCCCGAATAAAAGGCCTGCCCCGGAACATCCTTAGATTTTAGTTATCAACTCAAAAGTGTCAAATTTTTGGCGCTCCACGCCGTAGTACTTTTGTCTTGACTATATTTTGTTCAATTTGTTCAACTTTTTTGATTTTTTCCGAAATTTTTTCATATTTTCATGCTCTAGAAAGATAGAGCATCGTCAGAAACGCCGAAAAAACGATGTTTTTGACGCGCACTCACCATTTTTGGGCCCAAAAAGGCACTTTGAAATTTCACCTCCCCACTCGTCCCGGCGTTCCCATTCTGTGTATGTCTGTAAAGGAGTCAATTTTATATTTTCTGCTCCAGAAATGTCCGGCTGAACTACGTAATCCTTAATTATTTCCACTGAAATCAATCACACAGGACATTTAACCCAGCAGATTCTTTTGTTTTCTTCGTACTAACAGCTAACGGCATGCTTCGTTCGCTTTTATGTTTTTCTTCTCGTTTTGTTCTATTTCATTTTTTAATTTATTTTTCAAATATTTATTATAGCCATAGAAGTAAACAAACTTTTAAATGTTTGTCTCGAAAAGTTTCCGTTGCAAATTTTCGGTTGTCTGACCCTAAATTGAACTTATAGTTAAGACTTCGTGTACTATCAATTGCGATTTCTTTCATTTTTAACAGGGCGTGCTGTTAGGAAACTTATAATTTTAGCTGAATATTTTCAATTTTTTAGTTGAAATCACTGCTTTTGATCTTTATTGTTTGATTGTTCGTTTCTCATACTCTTTTTCTAATTCGCTTATCATTTAATAATATTTTTTTACTTATGTATATATTCACTCATATTTATTATTTTTATTTTTATTTGAGATAATTTTATTTGCATATAATTGATTTTTCATTATCGTTCAATGTCAGCTTTGTTTAGGTGTCGAAAGATATAGCTATTACGCTGGCTACGGCGACAGTCTCAGATTCGCTGCTCCGTTCTTTGATTCGACCGAACGGTACGCATTATTTCTTTAAATTTTGGCAATGAAAATTTAATATAATACTATAATGTTTTTATATTTTTTATAATAAAAACTTTTCTAACTCCTATTTTTTCATCGAATGTTACGATTTATTGTAAGTTTTCGAGATGAAGCCCGCAGGTATTGAATGAAGAACGTCTTTCAGATAGAAGTCATATTATTTATTAATATTCATGAGAATACAGTAGGAAAGTACAGTCGGACTCGGATGTAAGACACACCCTTGGGGCCAGGTTTAATTCCGTCTTATAGCTGAGTGTGTCTTATAAGCGAGGTTATGCTTTACTTGAATAAAAAACGTGCTATGTAAGTAAGGAGTTCAGTGGAAATTATCTCTTATTTTTCATTATTTGCAATATATGTATCGGCAGACTAAATTAAGCAAAAGTCGACATCAATCCTGAACGCAGAAAAATATTCACACATTACACTTCACGCTTGTGACTTATTTGCAGAAAAAATGTGCAAAATTTCACCTTTGTCCGCAGAAATTTATATATTAATTATTTGAAGTTGTCGCGTCTTATAGCCGTGCGTCTTATAGACCTTGCTTTATGTGTATCAAGTATATGCAATGGGAGCATGTCAGCTGCATCTTATAGTCTTATAGCCGAGCGCCTTATAGGCGAGTTTCTAATGTATCTTGATGCATTGTGAATGGCCGGGACCAGAGGTTTTTGCGTCTTATAAGCCGAAAAGTGTTATACCCAGGGTGTCTTATACTGTACAAAGCCGAGTTCGACCGTACGCACATGTTATACGAAGCACTAAATCATGCTGTTAGCAGTATCGATCTCGTTTATTTTTAAGAGACAACCTTGGACGTCGAATGACTCAGATAGTTGCTATTGATGCTATACCTTACCATAAAAATCCGTGGAAGCAATTTTCGCCCGAACGTATTACGCGTGAATTAAACAAGGTTTCCGCCTTGTTTTAAGACTCTGTTTTCTGTATTTATCCGTCTTTGTCGTTTCCTTATTATGCATATTAAGGGGGGGGTGTCTAAAAAAGGCTTTACTACGACATTGCATCACAACTTTGGCGTAATGTAATGGATAAAGTTTTGAGACAAGCGGCACACATGCACACTAGGGGTATATTAGGGGTTTCCCATACCAAGACTTTTGATAAGCATACCTTCTCAGGTCAGTTCGGACCAAAACCGATTGCCTGAACCATGAAAAAGCGTCAGATGACGGCTAACATATATAATTTTAAGTACATTCACTCATTTCTCGGGCAGTAAACAGTTAAGTTCATTCATCCAGATTTTTTCTTCCGTTATTTTGTACATATTTCATGCTACAGGTCATTCCATTACCCTCATTATTATTGTTTTCATACGAATTCAACCTTATGACAAACAAAATACGACGAATAAGATACAAAAATTTGACAAATAGATAACAAGATGACTCATTTGAACTCCCCTAGGGAACTCGGTGTACCCCTTCTAGAGCTTTTGACGTGTGCATGGATGACAAGCGGCATAAGATGGATAAAAATGACGTTGTTTGAACCATCTGAAAATTTTTGGCTGATTGCCAGCGATTCATGCTTCATGGCGATTTGTTCGCTCTATACTTTAATTTTGATTCAACCCCTCGATTTCTGCATCGTGTTTCAATATTGAATATTTAGGTATTCTTTACATACATGCACATAGAAGGGTAAGAGGATATCATACCCTGAAGGGCCAGCCGGACAGGTTTTGTCCGGCGATTTTGAGCTGATGGAATGTTTGTTTGCACCATTTCTGAGCTCAAAACAGTAAAAACGTCAAAATTTTTCGACGCTTCGCGCCAGATTAGTTCTTTTCAGTACTTTTTACTCAAAAAGCGCCCAAAATTGATAAAGTTTTTTATTTTTTAGTGTAAAAAGTGATATAATGCAGTCAAAATGGACTAAAATTGCTTTTTAATTGCGATATTACCACGAAAAAACGTTTTATAAGCTATTTTGACCATTTTGATCGTTAAAACAGCTTAAAAATCGTGACTCATATTTCGGTTCATTGGCTACCCTGTAGATATACGCACGCACATATGTACGTGTATACTGTTTTGGAATTTAAGGATCTCACCTCCTCTGCTGACCCTGACCTTTCCTACTAGGTGCAAAAACCAAAACATCGTAAAAAGGGTGGACTAATTGATGAGTGAACAATCCTTTAGTGTTTAAAGAATATTAAAGTAGGGTGTTAACGAATCGCTGTAGTCCCCGAACCGCTTGCAGATAGTCAAAATATTTTATACGATATAATTCTTATCTATTTAATGAAAGTTAAATTAAAGTTTTATATCCGCATTTGCCGGAGTTACGAACTGTAACATTTGGGTGTAGCTTTCATTGGCCCACTCTGTAAGATATACGTACGCACATATGTACGTGTAACACTTGAAAAATTTTTAGGAGGATAGTCATCATACATGGGCAGTAGCTGGGCTCGTAAAAAGGGTAAAAGAAATCCTAAAAAACATGCAATAAATTCTACTCTGGGGTTCTATCGATTTTGGGGGGTCTAACGGATTCTTGGGGTCTTAGCCATATCATGTATACTACTCGCCACGAATCTTGACGCTCTAGCATGCTTCAGAGGGTAATAGAGCTTAATTGAAAGGATATATCTTTAACACGCCGGTCCAATTTCCGCCCACGCATGACCGACGTGTTAACAGATATCCTTATACAAGCTCTATCATACTGTGAAGCATATTAGAGCGTCAACATTCGTGGGCGGGCACTGTACAACATGGGAATTCTGGGGGTCAGGCGCAAGGAAAATTTAATAAAAGTGCCCTTTACGGTGGCAAAAATGATGGAAACGCGTCAAAAGCACTTTTTCGATGTTTTGGACAATGCTCGTTCTTTCTCGAGCATAAAAACATGAAACAATTTTTAAAAATCGAGTGAATTGGAAATAATATAGTCCGAAAATGTGTATATGGCGCGAAGCGCCTAAAATTCGAAACTTTTGAGCCAAAAATGAGCTCAAAACACTCAAAAAGGAGCAATTTTCATAATTTTTACGAAAAATCGACAATTCTGGGGGGGGGTCGCAGCCATTTTGCGCGGGTCAGTTGCCATTATAGGGGTCGAACCCTCAGAACACGTATAGTCTATGCCCCAAAAACCTTCCCTCCCCCACGCCCTTGTACGTTAGTCACCCGTTAGACGATGATTTGAAAAGAAAGACTATAGGTACATACAAGTAACATACTAATTAGCGAGGTTCAGTGTACACTATTCGGCACTATGTATATTCAATAAGCGAAGATTATAAAATTCTCGAATCAGATGTGTTTTCCTTGCTTGCAACGACTCGCTAGCATCCTGCTTAAACGGAATTAGTAGAGTTACACTATATTACAAATTTGTTCTTTTTGCCTGTTCACCTTGCATATATACGTACGTGCGCTTATTACTTTAATATTCCATGAATCATGTCAATTTCAGGCCTACGTTGGGTTTTACGAGCCAGCTGCCAAGCGCGCCACAGCCGTGGCAACTGGAAATTGGGGCTGCGGTGCTTTCATGGGAAACAAGCAACTTAAAAGTTTAAGATGCTCCGTTTGATTGTGCTTTTCCAAATTTAATAATTTTTTAAAATTTTTTGTTTCAACTAAATCTTGAACGAATAAGCAACTCGGTTTTCCGTTGAACGAATTTAGCGGATAAAACCTTCCAAAAAGCAAATTTTGGCCGGAACATTTGGATGGGTAAAAATCTATTGACCTGAGGAGACCGATGGTGGCGATTTTTTAATGGGATTTTCCATCCGTTTACTGTACTGTGCGCTATATATACCTTTACCAACAAAATGCGCGAAAGCTGCGTCTGGCTACATCGTCGCTTTTAATTTACACTGCTTGATTAAGCTAAATACTTATTTGGATACCTGAGAAACGAATAAGCGGTAATAAGATTGCAATATAAACAATGTCTCTAGTGCGTAAAGGGCCAAAAGTACATAATTAAACATAATGAAATGTATAAGAAAACTTTATATCTGCAGCTGTTTTTGAATTAAGAAATAAAAGATGTTACTTCGTACGTTCGAGTGCGATTAATTACTTCAATCTACAAATCTGAGAAAAAATTAGTAAAAAAATCCAAAATTTTTAAGTGTTACTTGTTTTATGTGAAGCAGTTCATTAGTATCGAGCTGAGTGCGAAATGAGTACATACATATATCCTTCATTACTACATGAATTCGTAGTATGCTTGCTTGGTTATCGTCCAAGACGTAATTTTTGCTATTCATTTATTTGCTATGTATATATTTATTTCTTATTTTGCTTTGTTTGTTTTTTATTTATTGATCTTTATTTTTATTTTCTCTATTTTTTATGCGTAGTTAAGTTTATATCTTTTTTCGATCTTATCTCTGATATACCTAGCTTATTTTCATAGTTTATTTTTATAATTATTAATTATTAAAAACACCTGTTTATTATTGTCAGGAATAAGAACTAACAGTTGGGAAGACGTCTTATGCCTTATTGGGCTACCCCTCACCACACCTGGGCGTGGGGAGTATGCAACCCCCCAGAAGGCCGAATACCCTCCCCCAGATACCAAAATACCTATGGGCAGCAGCCTAATTTCGGGTGGTCAAAACCGTCAAAAAACCAAAAACATGCCAAAAATTCAATTTTGGGGGTTTATTGTTTTTTGAAGGGTCTAACGGGTTCAAGGTGTTTGTAAACTACCCCAAAGCTCTCACCCATATGTGTGGTGGTGATCATAGGTGGGCGGCACCAAAGTTCTGGGGGTGCTAGATTTTTCAAAGTTCAAAAAATGGCCTAAAAAATAGTGGTATGGCGAAAAAACACCTTTTTTCAACATTTCTTATCGAGCACTATCCATTGACATCAAAAAATTGCGAAAAAAACAAAAAACATTTTCAAAAATTGAATTCTGGGGTATGTTTTGGTTTCTGGAGGTGCATACTCCCCAAAACCCCCCATGCCCAGGTATGGTGGTGATCTTACTATTTCACTAATTAATCAATTCTGTCAGATTAATTATACTATATTTTGTTTTTCGGATTTATAACTTCGCCGCAAGGTCAGTCTTTATTTTCAATGCTCGTTTGAACAGTTCAAAAGGCATAAAAAATAAAAAGTTCTAAGACAAAAAATTAGAAACTAGAAATCATTGTAAACAGCATGATGAGAAAACTAGGCCGCAAATGATCAATTTTATTTATTCGCTTTTGTTTAATACGCGCAGGTTTAATCCAATTAATGGCTGCGTGCCAATGTAAGCGAGATTTGGCGTATTTCACGTTCGGCGATCGTGATTTGATGCTCGAGCTGCACGATGTCCTCTCTACTTTGACGAAACATAATGTCTCAATAGGTATAAGACTGACTAGCCATGTTATCAGCATACTTTATAGTGTTATGTGCATATTTAATGTATACATTTTTATTTATTTATATATTTTATTCTTTTTACTTTAATTCTTTTTACTTTATATTTTTATTTAATTTACGTATTTATGAAAAATAATTTAATATATTTCTTATATGTATTCAGTATGTCAAATATAAATATTTTCGTTTAATATAAGCCTTTATTGTCTTACAGCCACACCTGGGCGTGGGGGTTTGGGGTATGCACCCCCCAAGAAACCAAAATACCCTCTCCCCAGAATTCAATTTTTGATTTTTTGTTGTTTTTTTCTCGCAATTTTCTGATGCGAATGGATAGTGCTAGATGAGATACGTCGAAAAATGGTGTTTTTCGCCATACCACCATTTTTAAGGCCATTTTTTTACCTTTGAAAAATCTTACACCCTTCCTCCAAAAAAAAATTTGGTTCCGCCCACCTATGCTTACAGCGCTGCTGTTGTGGCTTTTTTTATGAAAGCAAAGCATGGTTATTTTCGAAGATAGCATTTTACTGAAAATGGTCATCTTCACACATTCACACTGGGAGATCTGGAGGGGTATCCCCTAACCGCAGTTTTTGAGAAGCATACCCTTCAGGCCATTTCGGACCAAAACTTGCTGCTTGAACCATGAAACATGTTTAAATCAAAACTTGTTGCTTGAACCATGAACCATGTTTAATTTGTTCATTTAGACACTTTTCTTTCATTATTTTGAAAATATTTGATGTTGAAGGTCATTGCATTGCCCTTATTATTACTGCTTTCATGCAAATATAACCAAAAATATTCATGAAAAAATAAAATACGACGAATTACATAAGTACAAAGATTTGACATTAAATAGGTGAAAAATTACTCATTCCCCCAGGCAACTCGGTTTACCCCCTCCCAGAGCTTTTGACCATGTGCATATATAGTTTATCGGAAATTTTACCATATGTAGTGAGAGGCGCCTGATTGAGACCGATGATCAGGCGAATCATATCCAATATCTAAGATATTCTGGAAATAAATGGACGAATTGAAGGGAAAGGTTCGTTTAGCGGGACTAATTTTTAAAAAATCATGGAAAATAGTTGAAAAATTGAACAAAATAACTTTCTTCTTCGTCTATTTTTAGCCTAACCTACGAAACATCTTAGTCTTTTGAGAGTCTTTACTTGGAAGGGCTGAAGCTTCGCTTATTGCTAAGGCACGATCATCACACATGGGCGTGGGGGTTTGTATCCCCTCAAAATCTGGTAGGCCCCCAAAAACCTATAGACCCCTAGTATTTTTGGCATGTTTTTGTGATTTTTGTCAGTTTTACACCTCCGACACCCCCAGGATTTGGTCGCTGCCCATGTATGATAACCGTTCCTATAAATATACATACTATACATACATGGGCAGCACTCGAGTTCTAGGTGCTCAGAAAGTTGGGTCAAACATGGGTCGAAAATTACTAGTAGGACGAAAAACTAAATTTTTTAACGTTTCTCATTATATTCCATACACTGGCATCAAAATATCGCGGAATAACAAAGAAATTTAAACAAATTGAATTACGAATCTTATATTTGTTGAATTATGGGCTTGCATGTTCAGTCATATATCACCACCACATTATGCATATGTTGACCCCTGTTTTAAATTTGACGAAGATTTCCTTGTTCATGTTAATGTATAGGTACATCCGACTGCTCTAATTATTGTAGCCTCATTCCCTTCGTGTACCGAAACTACACAGGCTGTAGGAAGGTGGATGATTTGTTTGCTTGCTAAATTTGTACTTACCTAAAATGTAGTTAATTGCTATCACAATCTAATGTCCATAGATTGGAGTGCGTACCTATTTTAAATAATATGTACACATGAATCAAGGATAGTTCCTATGTGAATGAATGTGTACCTGGGCTCCATAAATAAATGATAGGTTTAATTTCGTAAATGCCGGTTACGTGACTGAATCACTGCACGTTGGCACCATAGGTGGATGGCACCAAAATTCTGGGGGTGCGCGATTTTTCAAAGATCAAAATATGGCCTTAAAATAATGGTATGGCGGGAAAAAACAGAAAAAAAATTTTCAAAAATTGAATTTTGGGGGTATTTTGGTTTCTCGGGGTGCATACCCCACGCCCGGATGTGGTTGACACGGGTATTTATACCCGGCCAACGTGCACGTGCAGGCTCAGTTAAACTAATTTGAATAGCCACGAATAATATGAATCGTTTTGAATAACGCTGCTCGACAAGACCAAATCAAATAAACACGCTTTTCGTCGTTTTACATTATTCGTCCCTTTATAAGTGCTTTGTTTATATTCTGCATACGCTACATCACGATCATAACTTCCTGAATTAGTTTTGATTTTGTTTACTATTTGTATGTGTATATATCG
>JAVLUZ010000637.1:123437-206459 GCA_036768485.1 Mermis nigrescens | reverse complement strand
TAAAACCGGCCACGTTACATAAACTACTTTACATCACTGTTGGATGTACACAAACGCGCCTACGTGACGTCTCACATTTGATTCTTTGAAAATTTCTAGACTCCAGGAAAAAATTAGGTTTCTGGAATGCTCAAAAACGAAGATAAATACATATGTAGTGTAAACTTCATGTAAACACCTAGTGTAAAAAAGATTTTGGTCAGATTCGTAATTTTGATATTGTTCCGATATTACGATTAATATTTATGAAAAAATTAAGTCTCCATAATATTCTATGGGCAAACTAACAATAGGTGTGAACCACTTTACAACACTGTAGAGTGTAAACATATGCGCCAGACAGGCATATCAAATTTGGTTCCTGGTCCATTTCTAGACTTGATAATCGTGTCCCTCACTCATAACCGGAGAAGCAGGCAGAAAAAACATGACAGAAACGCATTTTAAATACCAAATTTTTGACTTTACACTCGCTAAATATTAATGTATAGACAATTTGCTTCGACATGCACCCGGTTTAAAGCACTTTATTTTTATTCTATTGGACTTATCCGGACTTCTGGACGGAGAAAGTGGAGAACAAAAAAAGCAACGAAAAGGTATTTTCCATCATTTAGAACACTGTAAACTTTAAAATTCCGTACCGAACTCCCCATTGAGTTTAGAGAAATTCGGTTTGGTACAATTTGTAGCTTTTAAATCGTAGTACATTCCCGTGTGCCGAAATTCTCTTGCAAAAATTATTTGGTATGATTTATTAATCAAAATTCGGAAAAAAATGTGTTTTTTCGCCCATTTTTTACCTATGATTTCGAACTTTACACCCCCATAAATAACTCAATATTGCGTTTTTTTAAATGCAATTTGCTGCGATGTGTAGTCCCTGAGAGGCACTTTATTACTGCTGTATTCAATTCACCCTGACTCATAAGCGGAAAAATTCGGCAGAGAAATCTTAGTTAAAATCCGTTTTTTACACTATCCACTAGAGTGTAACCTTTAAACCCCAGCATCTAACTCACCATAGAGCGTAGAAGATTTTGATTATATGCAGAATGTAGCCCTTGATCCGCTCTACATTTCTGTCAGAAAACGTTTCAAAAAACTCATAACCGGAGTTAGTATCAGACATAAGCAGGTTGAAAACTCGACCAAAAATTGCTTTTTCACCCCCAGATTTTCGCACTCTTTACACTGCCATTCGATAACTAATGCGAATTTCAAAAAACAAAAAAGTGCCATCTGTAGAATTCATCTTTCTATTATCCTATGCTGTTCGATTCTTCGAGTCATCAATACTCAGTTGTCCACATGCCGCAATATAAATGTCCCAAAATTTGTCCTATGTTATAACGTTACACAAAAACTTTACACCTTCTTTACACAGCCAGTTTTGAGTTTCAAGAAAAACAAAAAAACACGGGCAGCGAATTTTTTTATTATCTTTCTTTTAAAAAAAAACCGCACCTTCCAGAAGTGTACCGTTATAGCTGTAGGGGTGCACAGGTGTTAGGGGTACCCAAGTATATTATAGGTACGCGCTAACGCGCTACCTATGATATAAAGTTTTAGAATCGCATTAATGCAGGCTGTCGAAAAACCACTTCTGTAGTCACTAAACCACTTAGCCACTCATTTGAGCGCTTAAAATTTATTTTCATGCATGAGCTTTCGTAGAGTATAATTTGGAGCTTAGACCCAATCTTTTCAGCTTTGATAGACCCATTCCTCGTGTACTTGTACACGTACATGTGAGACATTAATTAACTTGAGCCATTACTTGGTGTACTGTTTCATACAAGTTTGAACGTAAATTTTAGAAACTATCTGCGAAAAAGCTGACTGATTGATTGATTTGATATGCGAGCAATAGTTATCGTCAGATGCCGACTTAATTGTCGATAAAATTTCATAAAATTTATGCCAAAAGTAATAGTCTGTTCTACACAAGTTTGGGCAATAGCTTTAAAAATAATCTCCGACAAAAAGCTGACAGATTGCGATTACAGCGCCGTAGTCTACAGGCTTGCTGTCGATGAAAATTCTTCAAATGTATGCCCAAACGTATGTAAAATACACTCTAAATGAAACAGATTATAGTTTGTAAAAAAATTATTATAGTCCGCGTTATAAAATTTAAAGGTTTTTGATAGCAATTTAGGGTGTCTACAAAAAGTGAATTTAATTGAGGCCATTCTTGCGATATTCTACAGTACCTATCGAATTATGGCGAGACGCTTTCCATATATGCAGCATTATTGCATCAAAACCAATTTTGTAGCCCGATTTTTGCGGGTTAAATTCAAAAGAAAACCGGAAAGTTAAATGAAACAGACTATAGGAATAGATATACATAATGTCCTAAAAATAAAAATGAACCTATTGAATATCAACACAAATTGCGGCGTATACTATTATATACAGAAACCGCATTTGTTTTTGAGGAGATTTGGAAGTTTATAGGTGATATTTTATCTGAAGTTGGATTTCTTCAGCAAAGCAAAGCAATTTTTATTTCGACAAAAACAAAGACATAGTAAAAACAATGCGTCAAAAAATATGAAAATAAGCCATCGCTTATTTTTTCTAGAATAGCACGCAGGGATTAGGATTATAATTTCAAGTTTTCCGTTTAAAAATGCGTACTGAATAAAAACATATGTGCATGTCGATCTTTACGCGCAGATTCATCAAATAATACTTTTACTGTATATATCGGTGATACGATTTGACGAATGACGGTACCAGGGTTGCCAGGTGCAGGAGAATTCTCCTGAATTCAGGAGAATCTAAAATTTTCAGAAGCAGGAGCAGGAGAATGGGCTTTTCAGGAGAAATTTCAGGAGAAGTTGTAAACATGCAGGAGAATGCAGGAGAATTTTAAAATGTCAGGAGAATTCAGGAGAATCCTGAAAATCTAGGAGAATTCAGGAGAATTTTCAAAACTTAAACAGCAAGTTATAATGATTATCATACATTAACCTCCTTACTGTACTTACTGTAGTTAGTTAGTTGTTTCACATTAAGACTTTATTTCGTTCGTAGTTAAGACCTAAGTGTTAAGTTATAACTATATCCAAATAAGTTTCGTGCTTCCGTAGTAAATCAATTCATTCATTCATTTATTTATTCACTTAATATCACGAGGTGCAGAAATTCATGGAATTTTTTTCTAATATGGTTTTGTCTCCGATTCTCCTAAAACTACTTTTTTGATAGATTCAGTACGCTGAGTCCATACGTGGGCAGCAAGAAAATTCTGGGGGGGGGGTGCAAGATTTTTTTGAAGGTCGAAAAATAGCCTTAAAAATGGTGGTAAGGCGATAAAAACACCATTTTTCGACGTTTCTCATCAAGCACTATCCATTGGCATCAAAAAATTGCGAAAAAAACGAAAAAAATTTTCAAAAATTGAATTCTGGGGGGGTATTTTGATTTCTGGGGGAGGGGTATTTTGGTTTCTGGGGGGGTGCATACCCCCAAACCCCCCCCACGCCCAGGTGTGGCTGAGTCCAGAGATGAAAAGCGTTTGGGGGGCTGACGAATATTTGTGGCGATAGAGCCCTTCAAACTTGCAAAAAACGTGTTTATTTCAATGTTCTAAGGGCTCTATCTCCACGAATATTCGTCAACCGCCTAAACGCTTTTTTTTTCTGGACTCAGCGTCCTCGAATCTATCAGAAAAAATTGTTTTTAGGAGAATCGGTGACAAAAAAATTTTTTGAAAAAAAAATTATGCAAAAAAAAATTATGCTTAACCCAATTTTTAATTTCTACATTACAGTTCTGACGTTAACAAAGCCGAAGCAGGGTGTAATCGATTCATCACGGTTATTATTTTAGACTTGCCGTGCATATCAAATTGGTGCCAGCTGATGGTCTAAGCCTAAGGCACAATTGGGGCAAAAAATTGCTCCGCTCGCTTCGATCGCTCCGCAATTTTCGCCCTAATTGTCTCAGGCTTAGACCATCAGCTGGCACCAATGTGAATACACTTTCTAAGCCTAAGCCTAAGATGTTCGTATAAGCAAGCTGGTGAGTTGTGGGCAAGTATCTATTTGCCAAAAATTTAGCTCGCATGGATCTAATCACCAAATTTTATCTAATATGGTTTTTTCTCAATTTTTCCCGATAACAGTGTTTTTACGCTTTTTTAACGTCAGAACTGTAATGTAGAAATGTTAAAAATGAGGTTTAGCATAATTTTTTGCATAATTTTTTTATTCAAAAAATTTTTTTGTCACCGATTCTCCTAAACATAATTTTTTCTGATAGATTCGACAACGCTGAGACCAGAAAACAAAAGCGTTTAGGGGGCTGACGAATATTTGTGGAGATGGAGCCCTAAGAACATCGTAATAATCACGTTTTTTGCAAGTTTGAAGGGCTCTATTCCACAAGTATCCGTCCAGCCCCTTAACGCTTTTCATTTCTGGACTCAGCATCCTCGAATCTATCTGAAAAAATTATTTTCAGGAAAATCGAGACAAGACCATATTAGGAAACTTTAGCCCCAAAATTTTGGCAAATGGAAAAAATTTTTGGGCTTGGTTGGCATTTGTGGAAACTTTTTGTAATGTTAAAAATGCGTTTTAGAGAGTTAAAACTTCAAAAATTTTTCGGCGCTTCGCGCCGCATTGATTAAATTCTTACTTATTAGTAATCCTTAAGCCGCGCCGCCAATTGCAGCATTTTTATCGACAATCTGGTCTAGAACTTCACTACGATTGAAAATCCTTATCTTCTGCACAGATTCGGTTAGTTTTTGTAATGCAAAAATGCGTTTTAGAGAAGTGAAACTACAAAAATTTTCGGCGCAATTGATGTAATTCTTTTTTGTTATTAGTATTTGAGCCGTGCCGCGTCAACTGCAGCATTTTTATCGACAATTTGATCTAGAACTTTACTACGATTGAAAATCCTTATTTTCTGCACGGATTCAGTTAGTTTTTGTAATGCAAAAATGCGTTTTAGAGAAGTGAAACTACAAAAATTTTTCGGCTTGATTTAATTTTTTGTTATTAATATTTAAGCCGCACCGCGTCAACTGCAGCATTTTTATCGAAAATTTGATCTAGAACTTCACTACGATTGAAAATCCTTATCTTCTGCACGGATTCAGTTAGTTTTTGTAATGCAAAAATGCGTTTCAGAGAGGTGAAACTACAAAAAGTTTTCGGCGCTTCGCGCCGAGTTGAGTTAATTCTTACTTGTTATTGATGTTTAAGCCGCGCGGCGCCAATTGCAGCATTTTTTATCGATAATCTGGTCCTAGAACTCCACTACGATTGAAAATCCTTACCTTCTGCTGCACAGTTTTTGAAATGCAAAAATGATTTAGAGAGCTAAAATTTCAAAATTTTCTAGCGCTTCGCGCCATTTGATAAATTATAGTTTTAATTGTCAAAAACGACTTCAGAATTGGCTAAAATGCTTTACTGAAGGAAGGAAATTCAAGTTTCAACATAAATAACGTTACTGATCGTGATATTCTTGTAGAGCGCGAAATTTTTATACAAAAAGTGCATCAAACACCGCTATTGCATGTGTACATAAAATTTTCCACTTAAAAACACTGATTTTTCAACACAGGCGCTCTATTTTGACCGTTTTAGACCTCCCAAAAAATGTGGAAAAAAGTCGGAAAAAGTGGAAAAAATTTTGGGTTCGGTCTATAATGTCAACCAAATCGCTGGGAAAAAAACGGTGTTTGCAAAGCGCCTATAAACATTTTTTTGATATATTTCAAAACATAAGGATTTGCTTCCTACTGAAGTACATACAATTAGTAATAAAGTATTATTTATTTTTTCAAAAGACATTGCAAACAGGGCTCTTTTCAGAAATTTTTGATGATGTAAGTGCAACTGAAAATTGGCGGTCACTGTTTTAAGCACAGAAACTGTTTTTTCGAATAATGTGTATTGTAAACAATGCGACCTCTTTAGCTTAGGCCCTTGAGCAGTATATCCTGATGAAGATCAGGAATCTGTTATTGAATGTTTGTCAGCTGTTGATGTTGAATAAAATGTTATACTTTGTGGTGCAGCATTAGTCTTCCATTATTTTTGCATCTGCCTGTATAATGCAGATATGCTCCATGAGCTTTTCGTGAGAGAATTAATGTTCATTATTTAGCCTTGAGTGTCCTTAGGATTAACAGGCAAGAGATCAGAATAAAATAGTTGGGTGAACCAAGGTAAATTGGCCTGAGCATGCTTGATATGCATGTGTACATACAATTGTAGATCTGCTGTACAACCTTTCCTGCAAAATATGAGCCAGGAGAATTTTCAGGAGAATCAAAATATTTTCAGGAGAATTGCAGGAGAATTTTTCCCCAATTTTACCTCTGTGCAGGAGAATCTGAATTTTGGGACCTGGCAACACTGCTAGTTACGTCTTTCGTATTTGTGTCATTACTCGCAGAATTACTCGCGCTATTAGAGTCAACAGGCGCGGTGGGTAATTGGCGAGAAGAAGTAGGTGGCGTAGAAGGTTTTTTCAATTTAGCGGGCGGTGTCTGCAAAACCTTTTTTTCCTGCCATTTTTAGGTATCAGAAATGTCTAAAAATATGACCTTGGGTAAAATAAATTTCAATACGTCGAAATTTTTGCCTAAAATAAATGTTTCGAATTTGGCTTTTGTCGATCCGAAAAACAGGTTTTTTTCACGTGAATAGTATTTGCTTACGTGAAGTAAGATATACCTGTCGTGAAATGATCGAAAACAGGTAGGACTAAGCCTAAAGCACAAAAAGGTGTACGTGGTTAGAAAAACAGGTAGGTAAAGAAAATTTTGTCACCTAGGTCTTTACCGAGAGAGAAAAATGATGAATCGTTGCCTGAGGGTCGACGTTTATAGAAAAATGCAAGCGTGAGAGCTGCCTTCGTCGATAAAGATCCGACGGAAATAGAAAAATAACAATGACTTTACCACGATACACAAAATCTTTACCACGGACGCTTACTTAAATTGCGCACTGCCACGATCGCGGTCGATACAACAACAAAGGTGAACGAAATGTTACACATTCTTAGATGGCCAAAATGATAGTTTTTGGATCGAAAAATAATTTTACGATGATTGATCAGTTCGGCTGTAGCTAGCAGCCTAAAAGAGGGAACATCCAGTGTAAATACAGAGGTGTCCTATGTGTACAAAGACGACATAGAACACATGTATTTGCCTTCGAGAGTTACTTAGGTACGTAGGTACTTAAGTCTACGCTTAGCGCTGGCCCCGATCGCGCAGCCCTGGATAGCTTTCGATCTTTGGACCCTCACAGACCTTACGGCTTCGATCCCCTCAGCCCTAATATTGCTGGCCGCTTTTCGTCGGGTGATCTCAGCAGCTACGCCCTAAGACCTAAGGCTACCTACCTAATCTCGGAATTTGCCGCGGAGGTCAGTTGACCTATCTCAACGCTCAAGTTGAATATTTAACTTATTTTCCAATCAGTGCCTGATTCGAAATGTTTTTGGTTCCTAATACGTGTAGCACAATAGACTATGAAAACAACAACATCGAGCTCTACACTGATCAATCATCCTTAAAAATTAGATAATATTTTTGATCAATTTTTGGTTTGAGAAATGAATTAAGATTTCCAAATAGCATAAGCAAACATATGGGATTTACCTATCCGTCCACTCTGATGAGTTGAAATCCTCGACGTAGGAGTGGCCGACCTAACCCTCGGTATATCCAAAAACCCCTGGGTAGGCTTTTCTCTAATTTATTTCGAACGAAGAATCCACGGCCTGTAGCCGGACAA
Source organism: Mermis nigrescens (assembly GCA_036768485.1). NCBI lineage: Eukaryota > Metazoa > Nematoda > Enoplea > Mermithida > Mermithidae > Mermis > Mermis nigrescens. The sequence goes on along the minus strand of JAVLUZ010000637.1, from coordinate 198,681 downwards.
CCAAATAAAGCAAAAAGAAAACGAAAACGTACGGACTATACACATCGTACGGTGGCCAACGAGACTGCCAACAACACTAACTACATTGGCCTCAAGAGACCATTACAGTAAAATAAACGAAGATCAAATTAACGTAATACTGATACACTTTTATCTCAGATCGAATGTTCTCGATTACTACAAGCGGTATGCATTAAACAATTACTATTATCATACACTTAACTCTATGCTACCGGACAAGTATCTTAATGTTTTTTATTATTGAAAATTGGGGAAATAAGTGGGAAGACCGAAGGCATAGCCCACAGTACACTATCGTAGATAGCTACTAGTATTGGCTATGTTATGGCTACCGCGAACTGCTAAGGCAAGTTCGCCTATACGTGTAACTCTCGCAGTTACAAACTCCTAAATTGCACAAAACTTCTGAACTAAAATGCATTTCTCGACCTCTGCTAACTATATAGCGCAGCAATGCGTCGCCGCCAATAAGGTATAGAAAGATGAATCAATGAAAATTTGTTCTTACTGTCCTCAGGCCCATTTATGGCCTTGTAATTAACAAAATATTAGTTCAGAAAAGAGTGCGCAAAAACAAAATTTGACCGTTTCTTTCATAAAATAGGAATATATGTCCTTGTAAAGCAAGACAAACAAAGCCGAGAATAGACAAACTAGCATATATGTACAGCATAGGAATTCTGGTTAGGGGTCAGGCCCAAAAAAATTTTAAAAAGTGCCTTTTATGGGCTAAAAACGAAGGGTACACGTCAAAACACTTTTTTTGACGTTTCAGACTGCTCGTTCTTCCTAGGACATAAAAACGTAAAAAAAATTCGGTAAATTGGACAAGATATAGTTAAAAAATATGTACATATATGACGCAGAGCGCCGAAAATTTGAGATTTTTGAGCCAAAAATGAGCTAACAACGGGGCACACTTTTTGCAACTTACGAAAAATCGACAATTCTGGGGGATCGCAGCCATTTTGCGGGGGATCAGTTGCCATTCTGGGGGTCAAACCCCCAAGAACACGTCTGCAAACTGGTGCACAATTATTTTCGCACTTTTACTACGCTCAACAATCATGAGCAGTTTCATTCAACGAACAAATATTGTTTTAAATCACTAAAGTGGTGTCAACCGCTGGATTATTTTAATTGATTCAAGCTTTTAAACTCATTGGATTTACATATGTAGTTCTCGGTAAATTTAGAAAAATTACTATAAACAGGAAGTGTGAACCGGGCAAAAGATTCAAAAGATGTTCTTGAATTAATGAAAAATTCTATATCTAACCTGTCTATTTTCACTGCTGTAACGACCCATGTACAGGTTTAAACCTGCGACGAAAGTTTGGCAAAAATCTTTGAATTAACGGTAATATCACCCTCAGAGTGAACGCTATTCAAAAAATAAAGGCACCAGCATGTAGAGTATTAATTTTTCTATAAAATAATAAAACTTTCATAAAAACGAATGAGTGGTAAGCACACCTGGGCGTGGGCGGGTTTTGAAGGGTATGCACCCCCCCCCCCCCCCGAGAAACCAAAATACCCCCCCCCCCCCAAGAATTCAATTTTTGAAAATTTTTTTCGTTTTTTTTCGCAATTTTTTGATTCCAATGGATAGTGCTTGATGATAAACGTCGAAAAATTGTGTTTTTTACGCCATACCACCATTTTTAAGGTCATTCTTTGACCTTCAAAAAATCTTGCACCCCCAGAATATTCTTGCTGCCCACGTATGGTGGTAAGCTATTAAAAAATTCGGAAGCAGTCAATTTTCCTGAAAATTCAGAGTCTGTGAATTTGATGCTTGTTACAAAAGCCCAGGAGCATTTTTGTGAACTTTTTTACTTGGCACTTTTTTATCTTGTGCCAAGATCTACCGATAGACCAAATTTTATTTTTTTTGCAACATGTCATGGGGACCGTCTGTGTGCAAACCGTGTGAATCTTTACGGCAACTGCTCCATACATATTTTATGACTATAATTTGTTCAGTTTTCTTTATTTTATTCATTTTTCCTAATTTTATTATGTTTTTAAGTTTGGAAAGAACGAGCATGGTCCAAAGCGTTTAAAAGCAGTGTTTTTGATGTGTCAAGCCCGGAGTTTTGTGCCTGACTCCACCTCAGAATTCCCATGGTGTACATGAATGGTTGTAGCCATATTGGCTTGTTTGTGCCGGAGGTTCTTGATATACACAGATGCATGCGACTGAGTTACGGGTCGCGCAAACTATACATCAAATTCAAATAGTTAATCGTTAGAGGTTAGAATTTTGTCATGAAATAAAAGTGCAATGAATTAACAAAAGTTATAAATGTATTAAAGTAAAATTATAGATTGAGCTTGTACTGTAGTTCGACGTTCACAGTGTTGTTAACGATGATGGTGAGTTTTTCTGTAAATTGGAGTTACTTTTTTTAGCTTCAAGTTTTTTTCAGTTGCTTTTTTTTGGAGTTTTTTTCGGTTTTTTTTTCTGAATTTGTAATTTTTCACTGAAATCACTTTTTGTTTTATGCAATTTTAGATGATTTTTGACCAAAAAACGTAAGTTTTTTCATAAAAATCGAGGACTCGATAACTTCGAACTGAGTGCCGACTTAAATAACTAACATTTATTTGCATTACTTGTAGTTGCCTGCCTACCTAGATCGAGATTCGAGTTGCAAATGTCTGAGGAGAGCGTAAATTCTCGCTTCGATGTTTAAAAAAATTCGGTATTATTATGCCTGGTGCACACCCACCTTTTGCGTGTAAGATTAGTTTCATTGCTATAAGCGCTTATAGTAGCGCTTGGTTGCAGTTTTCTCTAGGTTTTCGAATGCGCTGAGTTCGTATTTGAAAGAATTAGGTGGCGTCGGCATTATTGACCGAGTTACAGGCTGTTGAACTTCATATGCTTAACGACAGGCGAAAAGTAACCTATGCCTTTGGGAATGTTTTGGATTAGTCTCCGAAGCGTCGGGGGACTTGTCACTGAGCGGGGTTACCAATGTCTTAGGCTTAGGCTCAGTTATGTGCATTCATATTGATGCCAGCGCATGGGCTAAGCCTTAGATAAATTGAGCGAAAAATTGCGAAGCGAGCGGAGCAATTTTTGCTCCATTTATACCTTAGGCTTAGCCCATGCGCTGGCACCAATCCGAATCCACAAGCAATCCCAAAAGCCCTCCCGATCGATATAATAAAAATTCTGTAATAAAGCTTCCTCCAATATCAAAATGAACCAGCCCTCGACGGTTGGCAAAGACGTCGGATTTTGAATAAAGAAGTTAGCGGTTCGATTCCAGCAAGCGGCAGTTTGAAAATGTCATCAATAGAATCAGCGCATTCGAAAACCTGGGAAAACCGCAACCAAGCGCTACTACAAGCACTTACTTCAAGCAAAGTAATGTCACACACAAAAGGTAGGTATGCACCAGGCACAATAATACCAAAAATTCATTCGAAATTTTTTTATATATTTAAACCTTTCACTGGCACTTTTGAGATTTTTTGTGAGTTTTAAGTTTTTTAGTTTTTTACAGCTTAAGGTGGGTAACACCGGGCGCTCAATATGCACAAGTGCTGCCAACTTCGCTGCAAAGACTAGTTGAGTAAATTTTTGGCATTTTCTGCTATAAAAACATGGGGTGAGGGTTCGATGGTTTTTGCTAAAATAGGACTACGCTTTGTGCTAGGGCTACGCCGGTTTTCAAGCTTTCTTTTCGCTGTTTTTCAATTTTGGAGTTGGAAACATTGTTGTGCACAGGGTTGCTAACCGTGGGTTTTTACCTGGAATTTTGAGGTTTTTACTTTTTGAGCTTTTCAAAATTTTAGGAGGTTTTTGGGATAAGTATTTCAAAATGCGTCCATGAAAGGTAAAATTTTAAAATTTTTCGGTGCTTCGTGCCATACTGATTTCTCCTTAGATAAGGTAAAAGGTCTAGCATCGGACACACTTCAGATAAGCGCTAATAACCGCTCTGTCCCGATTCTCCAACCGTCCCAATCCTCCGACCGTCCTGATTCTCCGACTTTCCCAATTCCCCGACCGTCCCGATTCTCCGCCTAATGCTAAGGGAGGTTATTTTAAGATTCACAGGAAATCTTGTTTCTCCGACCGTCCCGATTCTCTGCCCGTCCCGATTCTCCGACCACCCCGATTCTCCGACCGTCTCGATTCTCCGACCGTCTCAGTTCTCCGACCATCCCAATTCTCTGACGGTCCTGATGTTCCGACTTTCCCAATTCCCCGACTGTCCCGATTCTCCGCCTAATGCTAAGAGAGGTTATTTTAAGATTCACAAAAATCTCGTTTCTCCGACCGTCCCGATTCTCCGCCCGTCCCGATTCTCCGACCTTCCCGATTCTCCAACTTTTCCCAATTCTGCGACTACAGATTCAAATATGACAGGTGGCATAAACCACATGTCAATCAACTGCTGAATAGCGGTTGCACATACATGTAATAAAGGACTTATAGAGATTGATTTATTATGTAATTTTACGGATTTTTTCCATAACGTATTATTTTTGTCATTCAGTAAAATTGAAAGTATTTTTTTGTCTGACATTACAATTATTTGTTTCATTTTGACTTTAAAAAGTGAGAATAAACAGAAGTTACATCAAAGTATATCTCCTTGCCTAGCTCAGACTTTTAGTATTAATGCAGTTATATACCTTTGTATGTCAAACGTCTTGAAAACGACACTAAATATTTTTGTCTAATTTGCATTTTCCATTTTTTTGTTTCTATTTTTTATAAGTCAGAGCAGAGTTTCATCGTATTCGTTACGCTGGTTAATCGAATAAATAGGTATCCATGTACCTATTTAAGTGGTCGATTGAAAAAGTATATATGTATGTACATATCTGCACGCAAAACACATATATGCATGTTATGTACATGCATGGGATGCGTTCGTACGCACTGCATTATAAATCGTGCAATGCAGTCGTAGTTGAAACTTGTCAAATCTTACCATGGTCAGAGAATCAGGATGGTCGTAGAATCGGGACATGTGGAGAATCGGGACGGTCGGAAAAACAAGATTCTCGTGACTTTAAAAAACTCTTTTAGCATTAGGCGGAGAATTGGGACGGTCGGAGAATCGGGAAAGTCGGAGAATCGGGAAAGTCGGAGAATCAGGACGGTCAGAGAATCGGGATGGTTGGACAATTGGGATTGTCGGACAATCAAGACGGTCGGGGAATTGGGATGGTTGGAGAATCAAGATGGTCGGAGAATCAGGACGGTCGGAGAATCGGGACACAATCCTAATAACTGGGGACTGTTTGAATGATATGATCTAATCTTTTGCGGGCAGGATAACTATTCAGGCATAATGTGGTGAAAGTTAAATGCCTCTAGTCGCATACTCTTGCGACTTGAAGCATTGTCGTAAAAGCTATTCAGTGTCCAATGTTAGACCAGATTCCGGTAAATCATTGTACACCTCTATTTTTTAAAACATTTAAAACTCATTTGGATAGTCAAACTACATTTTAGATCTCTGCAGTAGTATTTTTCCTTCACATAATTGTTCAACATACTTTTATTTATAGAAAAATTTTCAGCAGCTTTTCTTACGCTTTCTTTTATTTTTAACAGTCTGAACAGCTAATTGTAGCTTATCTAAAGAATATGATTGATATGGTCGTCTTAATGTTGCTGCCATGCTTTGATTAACATCTGGAAAAAACAAGGTATACATGTGGTATATATTGGACATCATGTGTCCAAAATTAGACCAAATGGGCCTTGTAAAATAAATTTGATTCTATTCATTGTCCTGAAAATACATTTTAGATTCTGAAAGAGCGCTAAAACCTAGGTTAGCAACATATAAAAGTATAAAACTCCAGTTAACCGAATTGAGGTTTTTCAAAGTCGAAAATGAAATAAATGCTAAAAAGTTAAACAATAATGGTTATCCACGCTTTTATCAAAGTATATTAAGAACAATAGATATGGGGTTGAATTGGCAACATGATAACTTGTAAATAAGAAAAGATTTAACCTTAAAAGTTCATTATTTATGATGTTCTGATGATTTCTTTACAGTGTGTCAATGTTCGACACTGTCCAATGTTGGTCCGTTTACCTTAATGCTTTTTATTAATAGTTTCACCGCACCACATCGATTGCTGCACTGTTATTGACACCTTACTGATTGAGCATGATCATAAGTAATGCCATGCTTATTTTCTGCACAGATTTATCGACATTTGTATAGCAGGTTCACATATATATTAAGATAACCATATTATAAAAGTGTAACGTATGCAGTTGATAGCGTCCGACGAAATGGAAGAAAGTCGCTGCAAACCGGATTTGAAACGTGGATCTCTTGCTCCAAAGCCCAGAACCTTAACCAATCGGCTAACGCTGATTCATTACGATAATGATCGCAAGTTACGCGTCAATAATATCGTTTTTAAGCATTTCTGACGATGTTCAATTTTTCTAGAGCATAAAATGTAATAGAGCATAAAATGTAAAAAATTTCGAATTAATCAAAAAAGTCGGAACAAATTGAACAAAATATAGTCAAATCATGAGTATAATGAGTATAATTGCGTGGCACTTTTGAGCAAATAAATAGCTGAAAACGCTTAGAAAGCATCTTTTCTACAAATTTTCAGAAAAATTTTTTTTGGGAACTTTCAAAAATCGCTGATTCGGGGGGGGAGTGAAAATCTTTCTGGAGAACGGGGTGAAACCACCCCCTCCCAAAAAAACTTTCCAAGATCATGTCTGGCTTACTTGTTTACCAGGCTTAGGCTCAGTAATGAGTATTCATCGGACATCAATGACCAAAATCTTGGTGCCAGCCTTTAAAATAACTCTTAGTAACGGGCATGTCACCCAAAATGTACCTTCAAAGGATTTTTTGGTTTCATCCCTCCTAGAATAGTCGTGCTGCGCATGTATGATAGTCTGTCATAATTTTTTACAGATTTTTTCTGTCGCTTCGCGCCTCGACTTACTTCTGAACACACCTGGATAGGCACGTAGCTGGCCTTCTGGATGTGGGGGACTTAAATTTTGAAGTCTGATATCTCAACAACCACTTGTAGACAGACAAAAATAATTGTTGTGGGCGTTTTTCAGCAAGCTCTACATATGAAAGAAGAAAAAATTTTGGGAAAATTTTAAAAATATTATTTCGATTCTACTAACCTTTAACAATAGTGTCGTATAGAATGACCATTGGATGGGCTGATTTTGGGGAAATAGTGTAAAATTAAGCAATATTGTCTTTTTAACCCTTTTAACGCTCAACTAGAGGACCAAACACCTTTGCGAGCCCATAGTTGGACGGGCTGAAGCTTTGGTTATGGCTATTGCTTATGCATGCTTATGAATTACATTTTCTTTACATACAACAGTCTCAGTTTTGCGCCAGAAATGTAGTTTTCGTATCAAGCAGAAAATTTGTAGCTTTTATATAGAGCTGCACGCGGCTACCCGAACGGGTACCCGAGTACCCGGACATATTCCAGGTACCCGGGTAGAAAATAAGTTTACTACCCGGGTAACTTTATTAAAATGCACAATTTGGAATGTGAGATTTTTCTGCAAAATGTGAGGTGCACAAAATCCCCACATTCTGCACAAAAAGCATCACATCGTCACATTCCTCTGAAAATTGGGCGCATTTGCTTTTAACTTATCAGTCGCCAAGGGCGAGAAGGTATGAACCTCCTAGTATACATTTTCGGACGAATGTGACGATGTTATGGTTTTTGTGCAGAATGTGAGGTCTCACATTCTGCACAAAAACCATCACATCGTCACATTCCTCTGAAAATTGGGCGCGTTTCATAAAAATCACCTATTTGTAGTTGCATCAGCTAACAACTGACTAGCAAACCACCTTTCTGCGTGAGGTTGTATTGACGATATTACCGACAAAATTGAGATTCTTGGAGATATTGTTAAAAATTGGAGCACTTTGTCAGCGATAATTTTCACTTCAGAACCAGGCTTAACGTTATGCATATGAAGAAAATGCATGCTAGGCTATAGAATTGAATGAAGTGACGGTAGTGACCAATATTGTGAAGAATGTGAGCTTCTACGTCAAGAATGTGATGTAAACGCGAATCACATGTGCAATAAAGTTTATTTAAGGAATGCCACATCTTGAATAGTTGACAAAATGAATAAAATCTGTGAAATCTGCGGTAAGCAATTACTTAATAATTTTACTTTAAAAAGACACAAATACCTCATGCATGGGATATCACAAAAGAAGAATGATACATCAGAGTCTGAACAAATGACAGATGATGATAGTAGTTAAGGCAGTAACAATGGAAATTCTTCAGATTCTGAAAGCAGCTAAAATGAGACTGTAATCGAAAGTGGTTGGACTAACCCGTTTTGGCGCTTTTTAGTAAAATCCGTGCTTTCAGATTTTGAAGATTTTCCGAACAGTATACAAGACCTCCAAACCGAGCCATTTTACAGCAGTTTTGTTGATAAAATCCATGTTCTCTATGATTTTTATGACTCACTCCTAGATGCTCTAAATGAAAGCGAATTAAGGGAAGAAATAGAAAACGCTAATAATTTTTACCGGTATGAATTAAAATTTGGAAAAAAGGAAGCTAATGAGACAGCTTGGGCCAGTCGAAAATACATGTTTAAAAAATTGATTCGCAAAAATGCCGATCTATTTGAGGATGAGCAGATGAAACGAGAAGACAATAATGAAGTTGTCACATCTGTTGAAGAGTTTGGATAGTCTAGCAGTGCTCTGCTAGACTATCCAAATCGGATAAAAATGCTCAGAATATAATCAGTACACTATTCTAAAGAATTTTTACCCGAAATTTGGTGTTTCGCGCCTACAAGGGCAGAGTTTCTACGTTTAGGCGTTTAACCCGTTTTATGATGTTTTATGCGTCGTACTAATGCGTTGTGTTGTAGAAATTTGTATTGAGCACTTGCTACATGTTGTGCTGCCCGGCTAATTCTCTGTAAATTTTTATTTGGCTTGTTTTTTTCTGATTTTGATTAATTAAGGTGTTGTATTATTGTTGTATAGCCTGATGTCCAAATTCGATGCTTATTTTTATTTATTTATTTATTTTTTATTTATTTATTTATTTTTCAATTTTTTTTCTGGAAAAAGAGTAGAAATTAATAAATTACTTTCCAACCGTATACCCTACTCACTCACCCCACATGAGCTGTAAATAAGATGAGAATGAATAACAAGTTTTGTCTCATAAGCTATTGAAATAAAATGAATAACAAGTTTTGTCTCATAAGCTGTAGAACCTACATGTCTCGAAGTTTGAAAAACATGCAAAAATAGAACTAAAATTACAGCAGAAGCTACTTATGCAAATTAAAATTAATTGGTTCTGCCCGTCCTGGGTAACCGACTGTGAAAAGTTGGGGCGGTTCACGCCTATGTGTAGTAATATAGCCCAAAATTCGGCGATTCAAGCGGCTGAGTGCAATTGTACTAAGAGCGTGCGTGGTCCAAATGGAATCTCTATGCTTAAGCACGTGCTATGCTTAAGCACGGAGACTCCCCAGGGTCCCGCTTTACTACTTACATCTTTCTATATCTTATTGGCAGCGACCCGTTGCTGCGCTACGTACCTAGCAGAGGTCGAAAAACGCATTTCAGATCAGTTTGTGCAATGTAGGAGTTCATCAATTTTAAGTCTTTCTGGGCTTGCTACCGAACCGAGATTTGGCCGATTTTTCGAAAATTTTAACCTTACTATTTAACATTAAAATGTTTTTTTACAAAATTTTCCGGGACTCTGCCCCGGGTCCCGCTCGCCACCTCAGACGTCCCGCAGCCATAAAATCTCGTTGTACATGTGCAACGAGATTTTATGTAAAAGTAAAATGTAAAAGGGTTCGGAATTTCTAAAAATTTCCAGCGTTTCGCGCCGGCATCTATTTGTCTGCTTTATATGATTTAAGCGTTATAAATTGAGTTTAATGTGCAAAAACGTCAAAATTTTTCGTCGCATAGCGCCGCCAGTTACTGTTCTTTCTCTTTGTAAAGCTCCAGCATTGCGTTTGAAAGCCTGAATCACTCAAAATATCTTCAGTCAAAGTTAGTAATTTGCAGTTTTCTTGTTAGAAGCTTGAATTGTCAAAACTGTTTTGTACAAATTTGATAATTTTCTGCCCTATCAGATTATTAGTATTCACAGAGCTACAAACTGTTAAGGGTGAAAAAATGACTAAATTTCTTAACACTTTGCGCCACATATGAATTCCGAACTGTTTGTCAATAGAAAGGCCGTAAATTCTACACGAAAACGTTTATGCCCCCGAACCAAAATTCTGACTACGTCTCTGCAGTCAGCTCCAGATAGACTTAGACTTGTTTTTGAATAAATTTTCATTTCCGATTGATTTCAAAATTGCTTTTCGTCAATGTGTCTTCCTGCTTCAAATGTTTTAATGACGCTATGAAGATACAAAACCTGCTTCACAATTTTTGGCTTTGAATTATGAAAATGACCTAAATTTCATTAAATGTATACGAATTCTTCAGATTGAAGCCTCGTTTTTATTTAATCTCGCACAAATTTTTCAATAATTTTACTGCTTAAATATCACTTTGCCCTAGACCTCACTGTCAACCGTAAATAAACGATGTTCACTGCATTCTCTTTTATCTAAGGTCCTACCCGGGTATACCCGGGTACCCGAGTAATGAAATAGCCGGGTACCCGGGTAGTAAAATTTGCAAAGTGTGCAGCTCTACTTTTATACTATTTTTCAGTAATGAACTCACATTTTAGAGAGTTTCTCACATTATTCAGCGAAAATTCTCTTTGAAAATTTTTTTGCACTTCATGCCATGCTCTTTAGTAGCATTGTATCTTACTAGCGTAAGGTAGTGGTGTGGAAGACTTTAGTTATCCTTTGGCCATGCTTTAGCCTGAATTTTCTGCATTTTCGTCTCTCTGTTCCAGTTTCACATTAAACAATAAACGGAATTAGTAGGTAACGTATTCTAGATTTATATAGTAGAAAAATTTTGAATCTATAGAAATTATTTAAGTAACTGGCTGGAAAGGGCGAAAAAACGCTACCTATTTGGCGCGTAATTAATGGATATTTGGGACCTTCTTTGACAGTTTCAGGAAAAGTTGGGATTCCGCTTCTGTCAGAAAATCCTTAATCTCTCACTCTTTTCATTTGTTCTGTTAAATACAAGCGATTTCTCGTCAGTTGGTCGTATTTAGTCAGGTAGGCAAAGGTAGGTATTTTATGCTGCATAGTTGTTTGTTGCAGTAATGGAAAACGTTACATCTCTCGTCGGAAGTACGACAAGGCTCAACCTGAGTTCAAACGACTTTGCTTTTGCTTCGCCACTGAAAGTGTGGGGTATAGGACTTTTATTTGTTACCTTAATTAGTTCTTGCGCTGCTGTTGGTATTCTTCTTATGCCTTGCCTTAGCAAACGAACCTACAATATCGTTCTAACTTATTTTATTGGGTTGGGCGTTGGTTCTCTGTCCGGAAGTGCCATTTTTCATCTTATGCCTCAAGTGAGCCACTTAAATTGTTATCGGCAGCATTCCATGTTCGTGTTTTCGCATTTAGTTTTTTGCTTTTTTTGAGGCAGGAATGTGATTATTATTATATATCTGCCGCATTCTATTCAGATATTTGTTAAATTGTTATAAATATAGGTTTGTTGAAGCGATAATACAATAAGCTTATTCGTCAAAGATTTGATAATGCACAGGTTCTAAATCAGTTTTTCGTCTTTTTTGTATGATCGGGTTAATTTTCAGGTCCACATACATTCATTAGGTATGCTTCTTATTAATATCTGTACTTCATTTGTCCTGTGCCGTTGTAGCATTTTCCTTGCTAGCCATAGCTTTTCCTATATAAAGATCTTGCTTTTTGTGCGCAGTTTTTAGCTTTTGCGGAGCAATAAGACAATAATTTTAGATTTTTATTCAGTGTTTTGACAATCTTTTGGATTTAGTAAAAATTAAGGATGTTCGAATGAAACGAAAAGTCAAGAATCTACTTTCTTGTCACTGACTTAAATAGTGCCAGGCCAGTGTGCGAGACAATATCAGTTTAAATTAATACCCTTGCGGGATAAGTCGATATGAATCCGCTAAGTTGGTCATAATCTATTAATACTCCATTATCTATTACATGCAACTTAATTTTTATGTAGTCCTCTCTACTCTATAGTTTGTCAATCATTCATTTATCAAAGTCGGAAAATCGATTTTTTTGAGAAATCGCTTTTTTTATATTCTTCTTTTGTTCCATTGACATCAAGTGCGCAAAACGTCGGTTTCGAAGACTTAGTTTCACATAAGTGCAATGAATGGAAAATTGAAGCTTTTTGGCTTCTACGCTTACAAGAACAAGTCTACTAGAATAATTTCTAATTACGATAGTGTAATGCCTGTCGGACGCATGTTATTTGAAATAATGCATTTTTCAACCTTCCTGAATGTTCCTGGCGTTAGGAGTCGTAAAATTTTAAGTTGCTTCCTAAAATCGTTTCACATAAGTCTTCATTTCGACTTTTTTGCTGATCAGAAAAACATCATTTGTATGAACAGCAGAAGACGTATTCTGAATGATAGTGATTTCATCGCGTTTTTTCTTTTTTTTAAATTTACTAAGCTCTTTTTATAAAGAATATTTAATAAAGATAAATTACTCATTTTGCCAGTAGGACTTCCGCCTTCAAATTGCATGCGACGGTCAGAACAAACTTCATTAATATAGCAATGAATATTCAGATGTATTGCTTTGTGAATCGTGTAGCAATGCGAGTGATACACTGTTTAGCAAAGAGTTGTTTTATAAGTCTAATCAACTGTTTGTAGTAGAGATGTGCCAGGCCCCGGCCCCAGCGCCGGGGCCGGGGCCTGTAAAAACGATGAAAAATTAATCAAATCGAACAAAATTATTCTTTTGCTGAATTACGCAACATAATATTTATTTATTCGCAAAAATAAGCTAAATTTCGTTAAAATTAAGCTTAGGCTACTGTTGTGTTTCGCTTCAGGTAATCTAATAATCAAGATTTGAGTGAGCATTGAAACAATTCGATACATTCTTGAATAGCTTAGCTCAATTAACAATTTTTATTGCGAAAATAAGCACGTTTGACCGATAATTCTTAGACAATAAAGTTTAAAATGCAAGGGACTTTCACAGTGTCTGTAAAATTGTTTCATAAATCGATGTATGTACTTATGTACCTTAAAAAATGCTAGGGTACGGCAACTTATTTTATCATCCAGATAGAATTCGTTTGCTTTAATATATGCGATTTTTCACTAATTTCGGGCGCTGTGCGCCAAATAATAGAGCAAATGTCTTCATTTTTGTGTGGTTTTCAATTAATTTTTTAAATATTATTTTAATTTGATTATGCATGTTCCCTAATCTTGGTAAATGATTTTTCGTCGTACAAGCATTTTTCGCCCCTATGATTTTGTTGACATTCTAGAGATAAGTTTTTCAAGCGTGTAGTTAATCTCTGGGTTACTTATTTCTCGTGCAATGTAATCGTAATCTTTTGTATTGTACTGTTTTGCTCGCCTATTTCTTTCATCGAATCAGCATAAATACTATAGAAAAGTCATTCTGTTCAGCTTAGCTTATTGTTTTCTATGCCTAACAGCTATATTCACAATTATTTATTAATTTTTTGTTTATTTCTCTTTTATCTGCTTATTTTTAGTCTTTAATTCATTAAAGCAATATGTAATTGCTTACAATAGTAATACTAAGATGTTAGGTCAGTATAGAAATAATGTGGATGTTTGGTATAGCTTAGTAACTTTAGGGTATATGTTTTGTACAGGCCCCGGCCGAGTCCCGGCCCCGTCAAAAAGAGCGGCCCCGGCACATCTCTAGTTTATAGTATTATTCAAGTAATCAGTACAGAAAGAGAAATGATTATTTCAGACCCCCTGTAAACCTTTATTTGGGACTAGTTTCGGTTTTTATTTGAATTAAAAAGTTATTTTGGTTTTTAGTTTTGAATTTATTTTCTATTGGACATAAACGACGACGACGAAGGTGCATTTTTATTAACGTTGATATTATTGATCTGAGCTCGATTAACTAGGTTCTTGTTTTATTGAAATCATTGATTTTGCTATAAATATTGAATCATCATTCAATATTCCTTTTAGATGGATAAGAGGGATATCTTATTTCTCAAAATGTGATAATGGCTTTGTACTATAAATTTTTCAAAGATAATTTTTTATACGTTCTTGTTTTTTTGTAATATGAATCTTTGAGAAATGTCTTTATTCATTCAGAATCAGCATTTTTCGATCGATCACTTTTGTCCTCAAAATCTTTATAAATATATTTAATGTCTAAATTGTTACATGCTTCTACACACATAGTTCTGTCCTCTGAAAAACCAGTAGATTTGGGAGTTAAACCTTTCTCAGTAAGCAAGAGGAGATGACCGATGATATTATACTGTTGAAAGAAATACGCCATGTAGATAACCACTGAAGCCTGATCATTTTTCGGATCATTTTTAGAAACTTGAGATATGAATTTGCCTAAAAGTTCCGAAAAATCACTTTCTTTGCGCATTTTTCATTTGTTTTTAAGAGTCGATGATTCTATCCGTATTTTATTTTTGTAGGAATCTTTTTGAGTTTTCACGATAGACCTCTCTGCAGGTTCTAAAAAAATTAGCTGCCAATTTTTCAAAAAGTATAGGAACAAAAAAATCGAATATGACCTAATAAAAACCACTGTAACCTAAAAAAGCGGCATAACTATACAAAGAGGGACCCGTACTTTCTACACTATCTAGTAAGTATATATTAATGACGGGCCGCACTTTCTACACGACGCAGTAAGTATATATCAATGACGCGCCGTACTACGGGTCCCTCTTTGTATATTTACGCCAAAAAACCAATGCTAAGTATATGTTCTTATGGCAACAAAATTAGTTTTCATTGAACTAACTTAGTTAGCATTGTTTGTTGTAGGGGATGTATAAGAACGTTATCTAGAGTTGTTTTTGCAAGTCAAAGACTTAATTTATAAAAATTAGAGAACTTTTAATCAGTGATGTCCCGGTGCCGCTTTTTTTACCGTTGCCGGTGCCGGTACCGGTACCCCCTGTACCGGCGCCGGTGCCGGTGCTACATTAGCATATTATATAGTGTACTATGCTTCTTCAAAAAAGGGTTAAATTTGTACCTATTTTTCACCGGATATACATATTAAGGGCAAAATTTCATTTGACTAGTAACGACATCATTATTTTTAATTTATGAATACATATTAATTTTCTCACTTAAGCATTAAACGAACAAAAAATTGTAATAAAATTGAAATTCGAAGAAAAATAAAAAGTTAAATAGTGTATTATAAGTTTAAGTGTAGCGCAATCAAGATTGGCTTGTGCAGTAGTTGATTCTTTAGTCAAATCGAAATTTGGTTTTAGTGCATTAGTTAAATGTTCAACTAGTAAGAAACAAACATGAAAATAGCCACAAAAACTTTTCGAGGTTAAATTATTTGAGTTTATCATTTCACATTTTCGAAAGCCTCTGAAAACAAACATGGGATATATTAGTAATGCAAAAGACTTACATAGAAGTTAATTTACAAAGTTTTAACAAGTTTTTTCTGAATAATCCGAAAAAAAAGTTTTGCATAAAAACTATTTTAAAATTCTAGCTGCGTTTTACGGTCTTCTGCTCACGAAATGGAAAAATAAAAATGGATTTGATGAAATTAAGTTGAAAACTACTCTGTAGTACTCATCCTTCTTGCCTACAGATGGTAGAATTAGAGGAACTTTCCACTCTATATGTCGATGTTTTTACTTTTAATTTACTTCATTTATTAGTGTCCACGCTTCTTGCTGTTAATTGATGTTTTCAATAAGATGTCTTTCGTTAAATGAATAATTCATTTTTGAAGTTCGAAGACTTGTTCTAAAGTTCAGTCAAAATGCTTTACTATGCTAATCAGAAGATTTTATTAACAAAATGCTACCTTTTTGCGTCTTTATTCATCAAATTGGTGATTAATGAGCTTCAATTATTCTTTTTACACTAATTTTTTCTCTTTTATCTAGCACCGGCACCGGCGCCGGTACCAGCCTAGCACCGACCCGGTGCCGGTGCTTAGGCACCGGTGCCGGTGCCCAGGACATCACTACTTTTAATATAGCTTAGACAACATAATTGATTTTTTATAAATTTGATGTAAAAGAAAATATCAGTAAAAAATGAATTTTTCAAAATATGTTCATGTTAGTCCAATAAACATTTTCGCTGCAAACTATGCATGCAGTGTAGCGTTTTGGGACTGGTTTTAGTTTACATGGTTTTTTAGTTCCCAGTTGAATTTTGCTGGGTTTTTTCACTTCTGACTTTGATCGATCTTTTCTCTAAGACGAAAGGAATTTGTGAAATCAACTAAGTGGCGTGAGATGGGGCACTGACGGGAAATTGCTCTGATTATATAACTATAGATTGGGGTGGTTGTACAGTGCATACATTCAAAAAATACAAAAGGTTGTTTTTTTGGCTCAAAAGTCAAATTTCCGGCGCATCACGCCATATATACATTTTTGACTATGTTTTGTTCAATTTGATCGATTTTTTCGAAATTTTTTTAATTTTATTTGTTTTTATGTTAACCTAAACGTCGGGAAACATGTTTTTGACGCGAACTCATCGTTTTTTAGACCAAAAATATTTTTGGAAATGAACCCCAGAATTCTCATTCTGTACATGTATGCTTCTACGTCGACCAGAAAGTATTAAATGCAGAAAAATGGGCTAAACAGATGCTCGTATTCTGTTTTAAAAATGATAAGACTTATCTTTTGGCTGAATTTGTTTCAGGTAACAAAAGTTAATTTGTTCGTTAAAGATTAATCGAGGAATTGATTTCGATTAAGAAAATAATGACAAAATTGGAAATAAAATTATGCTTTTGATAGTTAAATTGTTGTTATTGATTCCAATTACGTAACACGAGCGCGCCTATTGAGTGGCAGCTGCCTGTTCCAATAGATGTGTGTAGGCGGGATTGTTATTATTATGGAAGTTTTCGCTTATTTGTTTTTTGTGAAACATTCATACGCGAATATATCAAAGGCAGATTACGCAGCGTAAGAAAAGAAAACTGGTTCTGTATGAAATCAAATCTGGTAGATAGGCACCTGCATACGTGGGCAGCAAGAAAATTTGGGGGGGGGGTGCAAGATTTTTTTGAAGGTCGAAAAATGGCCTTAAAAATGGTGGTATGGCGATAAAAACACCCATTGGTATCAAAAAATTGCGAAAAAACGAAAAAAAATTTCAAAAATTGAATTCTGGGGGGATATTTTGATTTCTGGGGGGGGTATTTTGGTTTCTGGGGGCTGCATACCCCCAAACCCCCCACGCCCAGGTGTGGGCACCTGGTCGATGAAATTTTAAGTCATTCATTACACTTGTTCCTAGCCAAGCTTTGTCATTGTAAAACTAAGAGATAATGTTTAGAAAACGTAATCCCAAGTCAGTAATATCTGACAGTCGTGAAGTGTCTACTTTTCGGCCTAGTTTCTTGATAGATCTGTAGTACCTAACCTATATGATCTTTCTTGCTAAAAAAATCGGTTGTAAGATATTTAATGAGTCCCACACAATGTGGCGAGGAGATATGATATATGCAATTGGGGATCGGGGTTTCATCTGAACTAGACCCACAGAATAGTAAAAGAGAAATTCGGGTAGAAATGGGAGAAAATTTTCTGGGAAAAGTGTCAAATGCAATTAAAACGAACAAAAATAGAAATTTGATAAAAAAGTTTTAAAAATTAGAGAAGACATCTTTAAAATAGAAGCTTAGAAAAAAATTGGAAGTAAAAAACTTCTGGTTGTAAATTTCTTGTAGAATTTTTTGCACAGATGCTTGTCATCGACTGCAAATTATTGATTGAGGTGGTTTATTCGCAATTTTTAATCGTGCACCGCTTTTCATGATTAACTTTTGATTCAGATCCAAAATTTCTAAAGTTTTGATTCCCAGTTGACCTGTAGACGGAGTTTACTCTTTCTCAAGTCGGCCATATTAAGCACTTATAAATGCGTTCCTTAGTACAATATTATCACAAAAAGTCCGACTGAATTTGTTTTGTAGCGAGCGTTTTTGATTTTGCTTATGATTTTTTTCACTTTTACTTCAAAGCTTAGCGCCTTCTATACATAAAATAATTTTGTTAATGTATAACAAGTAATTTACTACTTGAAACGTATTCAGTTTTCTTACCCATGTCAGACGTTTGCGTTCTTATTTTATTCTTATCTATGTTTGTGCGTTCTACTTTTAAAAGCCTAAAAACGACGGCATGCTATGCTACTACTTTATATCAATATGTGCCCAACAAAGTTATTGACATATAGATATATCATAACGACATAATTTCTAGCCAAATGCAACTTGAAGCTTGCAAATTAAAACGTTGAGCAAGACTAAACGTGATTTCAGTGTGCAAGCTTGTTTATTTGGCTGTGTAGGTACTCTTCAGTCCTGTTGTCTTAAAGCCCTAAAATTTAGAGTTTTATTAATTGATAGTTCTAGTTTAAAAAATACTTTTTTCCATCTTTTCAGCCTTTTCTTTTACTAAAATATGATTTTAATTCGAAATCGTGCGTTTTTTAGGTTTATCAGTCACATTCAGTTGCTTTAAAAATTTTTTTGTAAAAAATGAAAGCTGAACCTTCAATAAAGTTATTGAAAATCAAAAATATCTTACAACACGGTAACATGATTCACTTATATATTATCTTGTGAATTGGGTGTTTATCGCACTAATTTTATACCTTATCTGATCAATAATTCTTATCAGTGAAACTACTTACATTTCTTAATCTTTATAGAGCACCGGCCTATAATTAGTTTTTTCTAATTACCTATTCAAACATGGCAAATTAATCGCTTTGCTTGGCGTTAGTTGGTAAATAAGAACGTATTTTTCACTGCAGTGAATGAAACAAATAGTCTGATCAAACATGCGCTGAAATGATAGACATAACATTACATTAAAAATAACGATCAAATAGTTTTATAAAAAATATGGAATATCGTGAATGTAAGTTGTGGATGGAGCAACACAAAATATCGAAGGCTTTTTCGATCAAATTCTTATGTTTTTCAAATTTAAAATGACAAATTCCGTATAACAGTAGGGTCCACCCACACTGCATTATGCATTATCTTGGGGGTTCCAGCCTCCTCATACATGCACTTACGTAGGGAGGACCCACTAAAGATTCTAGAAATTAGGTACTGTCGAGCAATTTAGGTCCAAATTACTGTATTTTCAAGCGATTTCGACGTAGTAGTATACCTCGTAAAGGTAATTACTGTAGTAACAATCACGGTTTTTTTTGTATTCGGCAAAGATTTTTCCCGATGTACAAAGACTTTTCGGGACCGTCTTTGTACATGTACAAAGATTTCTGGGAAGACAAAAATTGAAAAAAAGGTCTAAAATTCGAAAAATTTCGGCGCTTCGCGCCGAAATGAGTAATTGTGTGTTCTATATATCTTTAGATTGCCAGAAATTGCATTTCAAAAGTAAAAATGTCAAATTTTTCGGCGCTTCGCGCCATTTTAAGACGATTCTTAGTGATTTTTGCCCTTAGAGACCCAGAAATTAGCTAAAACACACTATGAAAAGTCGAAAAACTCTGTTTTTACGACACTAAAATCGCTGCTGTACCATATTATGGTACCCAAAAATTTTGTGTGTACAAAATGTACAAAGATTTTTAGAAAGACAAAAACTGTAAAAAGGTGTAAAATTCCCAAAATTTACGGCGCCTCGCGCCGAGCTGATAAATTATTTGTCCTATATATCTTTAAAATGGCAGAATTTGCATTTAGAATGGAAAAATGTCAATATTTTTTGGCGCTTAGCGCCCTTTTCAGATAATTTTTAGTAATTTTTGGCGTCAGAAACCCAGAAATTAGCTAAAATACACTACCAAAGATCGAAAACCCTGCTTTACCACACTAAAATCGCTACTGTACTATATTATAGTACACAAACATTTGCATGTACAAAATGTACAAAGACTTGGGGACCATCTTTGTACATGTACAAACGGACCTTGTACAAAAAAAAACACTGGTAACAATCCCGGAATTTACCCTTACCTGACCACGGATTCTTGATTTTACTCCTCTCTGACTACCTTGATCATTTACATCTATGTCTAGGGCCGTATTTAGGAGGGGGTGGGAGGGCGGCCGCTGCTTTTTTGGCCGGAAAAAAAATTTGAAAGGCAACCTAATGCACAGGATACGATTTAAAAAAATCGAATGTCTCTGTCGTGAAATCTTTAAATTTCCGGCACTCCGCGCCGAATGTGAAGTATTTTCTATCATTCTAGTTCAAGCGTGACCAAAAAATGGCACTTTTTGATAGCTTTATGAGTGGCAATTGTTTTTAAAGTTCAAATTTTATGATCTCAATTGATAGAGCATGTCGAAAAACGTCGAGAAATGCGCTTTTTGCGAGATATCCCGGCAAATTTTCCAAGATATAGACAAATTTATGTTGGGTCCAGCCCACTCCCCCTTTTAGCCGAATCCAGGATACGGCGCAAGTTTTTAATTCCCTGCCTGCCCAAAAAAAGTTTTTCGCGTTCGCTGTAAAATTTCTCGTTCGTCGATTTTCCTAAAAATACGTGGATATATCCTGTTTTAAGCGGTTTTAGCTATCTTTTAGTTTGAAAGTGCCATTTTTTCTACGATTCGCGCCAAACAGCCATTTTTAGCTATATTTTATTGAATTTTTTGTTGCATGCTTATAGGGGGTGAGGGGGTATTAACCCACCGCTGAAGGGTCAGCCAGAGAGGTGCAGTCCGGCGATTTTGAGCCGACGGAACCTTTTCTGCATTATTTCTTGAGGACAAGAGCAGTAGTAATGTCAAAATTTTTCCGCTGCTAATGCTTTATGTGCTTTTTAGTCATAGAGCGCCCAAAATCGACCAATTTCTATACTTTTTCGGTAATAAAAATGATTTTAAGTAACAAAAACGCTTTCAAACTGCTGTATTACCACGGAAAAAGTATTTTATAGGCTATTTTGACCATTTTAAGTAGGAAAAAATTGTAAACACTAAATTAAGTGTTCAGGATTTATAAGATTTAACCCCCCCCGTTTCCTGCCGACTTTGACCTTGTGCATCTATGCCTCAACCGTCCGCAACGGGCCGGATTGATCCTGCAACGGGCCAAAGGAATTTAGGACATATGAGGATAATTTTCAAAAGCAACATGTGAATTCCCTTATATAATACATTTTCTAGCATAAAAGCAGTAAGAGATGAAAATAAAGAACCCCCCAGATCATGTGTGTTGGTATCGCGTACTGAGTACGAATTTCCATATTCCGACATATTTTCTTTATTTTACATGTTAGGCACTAAACTTTAAAATTAAGTTTTCTAGGTAGTTTCTCTTTTTGGTTCTGAAATCTTCAGTGCATTTCAACTATATAAAAGCATTGCTTTATATACGCATCTAAATTCTGGAATCTGGACCCGTTGTGTCACTATGTATGAATCATTTTGTGTAATTGATTCATATCGCTTACTGACTGCTCTTCAGTTAATTGTGAAATTGCAGGCGTTCGATCTAGTCGATTCAAAAGGCGGTCCAGGTCATGCTTACTTGCAGAAGAGCTGGATGGCAATTTTCGGAATCTATTTATTTTTTCTAGTGGACAAGTTGCTCAAATTGTTAGTCGAATTTAGAAAAGTAAATTCTTGCTTTACACTAAATAAACGATTTGTCTGGATGCAATGCATTATGGGTCTTGCGAAGTACACGTGGGCGTTTAGAGTCTACTGAACCCCTCTGGTGGGTCCTAGAATCTGAAAGACTCTCTAAAAATGGATAGACCCCCAGAATTAACTTTTTGTGCTATTTTTGGCGATTTTGCCCCATCGAACCTGTCCAGAATTTGGTCACTGCCCATGTATGGTTCCAAGCCCCAGCCCCGCTGCTGCGACTTATGCCCCAGCACCGGGGCAAGGTTTTCTCCGGGTTTAGGCTAAAACTTTTATAATTACGTGTAAAAATCTTAGGTTTTTAATTGTACGGAAACATACAAATGGTCTGTTTAGGTATACTCATGAATTCAAAAAATTTTTTAATTAGACGCTTTCTATACTGCTACTATTTTGCTTCAAATAACAATTTTTTGGTCTTAATAGTCGAAATTTATGAAATTTTTGGAAATGAAGCTTGAGCTGTCATGAATATTTATCGCAATAGTAACAATTTTGGCTCGGAATGAACAATAATCAATGATTCTTATAGCTTGTTAGAGCTTGAAGATATAAACTAATTCTAGGTATAGGCAGTGTACAATCGATCAGACGGTGTTTTTATATGTCCACGGACAGTTTTGTGATCAGTAATAAATCAATATATGCTTAGAAATTAAGAATTTCAGCCGCGTTTAAAGTGAAAATTGACAAATAGGATCAAGTCAAACTTTAAAATGCACATTATCAAGTAAAATGCTTGTTTTTATTGATTTTTTGCCCATAAGTTGATCTTTAAATGATGAGCATGTAGTTTTACAGAAAATTTCTATTTATGTTGAAAACTGACATTGTTTATGGAGAACGTGGATAACATGGAGTAATGTGGATATTCTATTATGAACCTACATATAAATTTCCTTTTCAATTCTTGACCTCCACGAAAATTGCTTCACAGTGACGAATTTTTGAAAATTTAAAGATATATAAATTATTCAGGATCAAAAGGATAGTTATTGACATTTCTCAAAACGTTTTTCTGCTTTCTACAATTTTTAATTTAAAGCCGTGATGAGATAAACCCCTTTTATTCAATCCCTTTTTGTACTTGTATTAATATGCCCAATTTGCTGAAAGGCCGTTAGGTAATCATCTTTAGCAGGCCCAAATCAGGATCCGGCCATACATGCACATAGGGGTTAGAGGGTATTAGCCCCCGCTGAAGGGTCAGCCAGACAGGTGCTGTCTGGCGATTTTGAGCTGACGTAACGCTTTTTGCATCATTTTTGAAATCAAAAACATTACAAATGACAAAATTTTTGCGGGCCCAAAAATTGATCAATTTCTGTATTTTTTAGTGCAAAAAATGATATAATGCAGTCAAAGTTGGCGGAGAAATCTTAGACAAAGTTTTTTTTAGAAGATCCACTAGAGTGTTAAGTCTAAACTCCCTGGCACTAACTCCGTATTGAGTGTAAAAAGTTTTCTGGTAAGCAGAAGGTAGCCCTTCAACAGAAGTACATTTCTACTAGAAAAAAATTTCTTGGAACTCATAATCGGAGTTGTTGGCAGACATCGAGAAGGCAAAAACGCAACTAAGATCTGTCTTTACACCCGCTGATTTTTACACTCTTTACACGCCTGAAAAATTCAAAAAACAAAAATAAGTACCTTTCGAGAATTATATCCTCTTCAATTCTATACCATTAAAATGTAAGAGGCACTCGTACTGAGTTGTGTACAAGCTGGGCAAGAAAACCGTCAAAAGTTCCTACATATATGTTATAACGTTACGCCAAAACTTTACACCTTCTTTACATAGCCGATATTGAGCGTAAACAAAAACAAAAAAGGGCGCGTGTCCCGTTATAGCTGTAGGGGGTGCACAGGCGAGGGGTACCCAAGTATATTATGTTTAGGTACGCTCTAACGCGCTACCTATGATTTTACTGATGCCGTTTTTATTATTTTTTATTTCTCCCGAAATTTTTTATAGTTTTATTCGATTTAGAAACGTTGAATTTTTTAAGGCTCGTAAATCAAATGTTCATTCCTCTTCGTATTCGTTGGCGTCGGCGCCGCGCATCGCGACGAATGTGCGGACGGCGACGCTGTCGTCGGATGCCGTCTGCGATAAATTATCCAACGGTTGTCCGTTGACAATGATCGACGGCGGTGGCGGCGATGAAGACGACGACAAAAAATCGTTAGCCTGCGGCCACTTTAAAACCCCTGATAAATATCACGCCGGAAACGGGCCGGCGAAAAATGGCGGAGGAGTCGACGAAGGATGTGGAGTAAATTTTTCATTGGATCGGAGGCAGACAAGCACAGCATGGGAATTCTGGGGTATGAAATTCAAAGTGCCTCTTTTAGGCTCGGAAACGGTGGATACGCATCATAAACATGCTTTTTCGGCGTTTATGACGATGCTCTCTGTTTCAAGAGCATGAAAACAAAAAAATTTCGAAAAAATATCAGAAAAATTCGACTAAATTGAACAAAATATCTTCAAAAAATGTGTATATGGCGTGGAGCGTCGATAATTTTACACTGTTAAGCAAACGGATGGCGGAAACACTTAAAACGACACCTTTTATACAAAATTTTTGGAAAATTGCGAATTCTGAAGGATGAAAAAATTTCTAGGGACGAAAAATTTTCTGGGGGAGGATTCTTTCCCGAAACCCACCCCCTTCTTCCCCAAGGTATTGTATGATGTAAGGGTCTCGTACAAATCACCTCAGCACAATGTGTTTGCTCAGGAGCGAAAATATGTATAAGTACCTAACTAATTTTTCTTCAGTAAAACAATCAAAATTTTTAATTTTAAATTTTAAATCTAAAAAATTGCACTTCAAAAATTGAATTTGAATTCGAGATTAATTTGGTGATTTATTTATTTATATTGGTATGTACATATTTATTTTGGGAAGTTCGTGAATTTTTCATTTAAGATCAATTTTTATCGGATTATATTTCTGGTTAAAGTATGTAGCACGAATGACCGATCAGGCCTAAACCTGTGAACGACCGAAGCTCCAAAAGCTTCGGCCAGCTCTTGCTTCGGCTATAGCCGAAGCTTCGGCCGAAGGCCGAAGGCCGAATCTGTATAAATTCTTTAGTCTAATTCTGATTATAGTCTGTTTCATTTATTCGAGAGCTTTTTAGTCAATTCTTTCAAGGGCTACAGTAAGCTAAACAAGACGAATTACTGTACTTCGGCAGATCAGCTCAGTGAGGGCGAGTGGCTCGAATTCTTCCATTTTTAATGCACTAATACGCCCAAATAAATTTTATTTAGGCATTTAATCAGTGCTGCGACATACTACAGTAAGTGCGCTAAACAAAAAGCTATCGGCTGGAATCGAACCTGGGTTGCTTCGATTACAAGCAAGAGGTTTTACCAATGAGCTCTGCGGGAGTTCGCAGTATTTCTTAACATCCTAGTCAATAGTGTTCAAAGTGTCGACTCAGAATAAGACGAATAAGCGATTTTTATCAGTAACTTAATTGATCTGCTGGAAGACGAGAATAAATTATGCCGCAAAAATGTTATTGAAAAACCCTTCTATGCTATGTAGCTAAAGTGAGATCTAGCGACTTACAGTAACTAAGAAATAAGGGGTTACTGTAACCTCCGAAAGCATTTACTGAAAAAGCTCTCGGATAAATGAAACAGATGCGAATCGAGTCACAAATATGAAAGTTAAGCTTGATTATGTTTCAGAAGTAAATATGAAGTAATTAAATAGTGTCATTCATTGCAAAAATTTTTTCAAAAGCGCAATTAATTCTCTTCATTAACATTGATTTCATTATTAGTCATTCCATCTATATCAGCAGCTAATATGTATCGATCATCATCAGATTTACTATCAAAAATATAATGTATTATTAGGAATAAAGCCTGAATTTTTGAGAATTATGAAAACAATAAATTTATAAATTTCTTATTTTCATGGCGATACTTAAATTTGTAGAAGTAAGGTAGACATAAAAGCAATTAGAGATTTCTTCCCGTTATTGAATGCAGAAATTTAAGAAAGTTAACACGTCGACCATGAAGCAATTGTTTGATTTGATTCAAAACCGAATGATACACTGCAGTGTTTTTTGTACTCGGCAACGATTTTTCCTCATGTACAAAGATTTTTGGGAAGACAAAAATTGCAAAAAAGGTCTGAAATTCGCAAAAATTTTGAGCGCTTCGCGCCGAAAAGAGTAATTGTGAGTTCTATATATCTTTATAATGACATAAATTGCATTTCAAAAAGAAAAGTGTCAAATTTTTTGGCGCTTTGCGCCGCTTTAAGACAATTCTTAATAATTTTTGCCCTTAGAGACCCAGAAATTATTTAAAATACACTACCAAAAGTCGAACAACTTTGTTTTTACCTTATTAAAATCGCTACTGTGCCATATTATAATACCCAAAAATTTGTGTGTACAAAATGTACAAAGATTTTTGGTTAGACAAAAACCGTAAAAGGTGTGAAATTCCCAAAAATTTTCGAAATGAGTAATTTTTTGTCCTATATATCTATGTCAGAAATTGCATTTTGAAATAAAAAATATCCAATTTTTCGGCGCTTCGCGCCGTTTTGAGACAATTTTTAGTAATTTTTGGCGTCAGAAACCCAGAAATTAGCTAAAATACCCTACCAAAGGTCGAAAACCCTGTTTTTCCACACGAAAATCGCTACTGTACTATTACTATAATATAATACCGAAACAAAAATTAGATTGTACAAAATGTACAAGGACTTTTAGGTGCATCTTTGTAAACGTACAGACGGACCTTGTTAAAAAACAATGGTACACAGTAGACACACGACATACAACAAGTACAAAGATGGCGTTGAAATTTCGAGTAAACAAAGACATGCCTTCAAATGTGAGACATGTAGGAATAAAGGTGTGGCTTTTTCCTTAAGTGTCTGGTCTTTTTCGCGATCGCTAATGATTCATTCATAGTCGAACTTTTCTAAGAATGGAAACAGATGCTGAGCGGGTACAATGCTTAGATGAGTCAGCTTTTGTTATTAATACATGGTCGCTTGCTGTTTATATAGTCAAAGTTACTGTTGTGAGCATATTTTTAACAAGACTTAAGGTGGCTAGAAGATAAATTGAGCTAAATGGCGTCGTCTGAGGATAGTTATATTGCACAATGTCTAAATTTTAATGCGAATAAAAAACTGCTATGAAATAAAGCTTCGGCCTTCGGCCTTTTTTTCTTCTTGCTTCGGCCTTCGGCCGAAGCAAGAAAACACCCCAGCTTCGGCCGAAGCCGAAGCTTCGGTCGATCCCTGGCCTAAACTGTAGAAAACAATAACTCCTTGTGTTGACCATACATGATCTTGGAACCCCAGAAAAATTTTCATTCTCCTTCCGATTTCCCCCACCCAGAATTGGCGATTTTTTTAAAGTTCGCAAAAATTATTAAAAAATTTGTCGAAAGATGCTTTTTCAATCATTTTTAGCTATATATTTGCTCATAAGTGCGAAATTTTCGGCGCTTCGCGCCATTATACTTATGTTATGACTATATTTTATTCAATTTGTTCCGACTTTTTGATTTTTTTCCTAAATTTTTTATGTTTCATGCTCTAGAAAGATCAGAAACGCTGAAAAACGATGTTTTTGACGCGTACCTATCATTTTGGGACCAAAAAAGGCACTTTATAATTTCACCCTTCCCTAGAATTCCCAAGCTTTGCATTCATAGTGTTGACTGGCTAAAAAATGCGTCGAAAATTCGTTTTTGCTGTACTTTAAGCGCGCCTCAAAAATTTTTCGTTCCATTGAAATTTTCCGTATCTTGTTGTTTTCATAATTCAGTAAAACTGAATGCTTTTTGTATAACTTATGCGTTGGGCTGAAGAATCATTTCAAAGACATCTACTGCTCGCTTTGTCTCATAGCTCTTCCGTCAGCAAAAGCGTATAATGTAAAATTAGATGAAGTAACATATACATGGATGCAGTGTTTCTTTTGTACAAGGTCCGTTTGTACATGTACAAAGATGGTCCACAAAAGTGTTTGCACATTCTGTACACACAAATTTTTGGGTACTAAAATATGGTACAGAAGCGATTTTAGTGTTGTAAAAACAGAGTTGTTAAACTTTTGGTAGTGTATTTTAGCAGATTTCTGGGTCTCTAAAGGCAAAAATCACTAAGAATCGTCTTGGAACGGCGCGGAGCGCCGAAAAAGTTGTAATTTGTTCTTTTGAAATGCAATTTCTGCCATTATAAAGATCTATAGAACACACAATTACTAATTTCGGCGCGAATCGCTGAAAATTTTTGCGAATTTTAGACCTTTTTTGCAATTTTTGTCTTCCCAGGAATCTTTGTACATGTACAAAGACGGTCCTGAAAAGTCTTTGTACATCGGGAAAAATCTTAGCCGAATACAAAAAAACACTGCGTGGATGGATTATTTTTGCGTTTCAGTTTAAACTCGATCTAAGTTGCGGCCATGGTCATGAAATTATAAATGACAAGGATGGTCGGCGAAGCGTCATAGCTACGGTTGCTTGGATGATCATTTTTGGCGATGGATTGCACAACTTAATTGATGGATTGTCAATCGGAGCGGCATTTAGCGTCAATATATTGTCTGGAATCAGTATTTCAGTAGCTGTATTGTGCGAAGAATTTCCGCACGAATTAGGTTCTTCTTTATTACTTTGCTTTTCTTTAAAGTACTTCATTTTACGAAACTTTTTGTATATAATAGCGAACACGAGTGGTGTTTTTGCACGTAAAATGCCCGAAAGGATATCTGAAAAAGCATAGTAATTTGGAAGGATTATCGCTTGCATGCATATATGTAACGGCCTAAAATTTTGGGTGGGATTCCCCGGCCATTTGGGCGTTATGGGTAAATGATCTCCAATTTTTAGCGAAAAACGGCTAAAAAACCTGAAAACCAACCAAAAAACTTTTTAAAATTCGGAGGATCGAAAATTTTCCGATTTTAAGGGACAGGTGAACGACTAACTTTTGGTGGGGATCCCCTGTTACATGTTTGATTGCATGACACCTTACGTACTTTACTATAGTCCGTATAAAAGGTGTTGTTACTGTTTTGCTAGGCGGTTTACCTAGACAGAATAATAATTTCAAATGTCGAGTGTAAAGTTCGGAAAAGCATAATCTGATTGATCTGCTTTCCATTACTGCTGTTGTGGGATATTGTTATTTCCATGCTTATTTTTATATATGCATAAACTGAGTAGGTACCTATCTATATGTTACGCATTACAGATTCACTTGTGATCTGCTTAGCTTCATACTGTTTGTACACGTCATATCATGGACATTGTGAGTTATCCAGATCGAGGTTTTTGCTAGAGTGTCAGTAGTTCATTTACTAAAAATCATTTAGCGATACTTTTTCTTTTGTAGAACATTAAAATATAAAGATATTTCGTGAAAATGTGAAAAAAATATATGGCGCGAAGCGCCGAAAATTTGACATTTATGTGCTAAAAACGCCTAAAATAACACTTTTTAAACGCATATGTACATGCGCATTGGGGTTATGGGGTACTACCCCCCATTGCTCGAACGACGAAGAAGCAACAAACGAAGTCTACCAGTATAATGTCAAGTACATTATACTTATTTTCAGAGCAGTAGACTGTTCAGTCCATTCATCCAGACACTTTTCTTACAATACTTATTGTATATTCGATAGTCCAAGTCATTCCATTGCCCTTATTTTTCTTTGTTTTCATGCAAATTTTTACAACAATATTTATTTAGGGACTAAGGAATAAAAAGTATGTAAACAATAATTAATTGACACAATCTCAGTCGTTAGAATAAAAATTTGGCATTAAATACAAAAATTGTTTATGTACTCCTCCCTTTTCCCCTCAGGAAACATGGTTCCCGCCCAAAGTATTTGACCGTGAGCATGTATGAATAAGCATGCATGTAAGAGTGAGTAGCGTATCCTCTTTTTCTCTCTCGAAGTATCTATGGATCATATTATATCTCTGGATCTTCCGGTTTAATAGGCTGTTTCGTGTTGAATTTGGCGGGATCATTTTGAAGTTATGGGGTACGATAAGGGATTCGTTTTCTGACCCACTCTGTACACATTTACGTATGTTATCATTAGAGACTGGATTTTGTGTGCAAGCGCACATTTTTTATTATTACTTTGATGGATTCAGCAATGCAAGAGAAGCATAAACTCTATTTTTGAAGCGACATGATGCTTCCTTATCAGGCACTTAGCTGGCCGTTTTATTTTGGGGGGACCAACACCAATTCTGGGGGGCTAAGACCAAAAAGGCCAAAAATAGCACAAATTATTGTTTAAAAAGTCATATTTTTCGATTTTTTTTAATTCTGGGGGTCCGGATCCCCCCCATTCTCGCCAGAGATACGTGCCTGTTCCTTAATGCACACAATTCGGTACTTTGGCTCACAGTTGCACACAATCGGGGTTTTTACCTGAAATTGCACGCAAAACCTTTGTTTTGATGCGCATGTTCCGCATTTTGCGCTCATTTAGTGCCAACACTACTCAGAAATATGTGCATTTTTGAGCCTGCTAGCTGCAGATGCTATAGCTGTGCATCCAGCTAGAAGTTTGATCGAAAATGATATCCTAAGAGAAGAACTTTTAACATAGCCATGCTCGAGTTTCTCTCGTATGCCATAGAAAATTAGGAAAAGGAAGGTCCTACATAAGAAGCCCGATGGAAAAGTTTTTCAGATGCAGCCTATTTTTTGGATGGATGTGATGGAAAAATATCATGGAACCAAAAACCCTGATGTGAAAGAATTTGTCAGCGAGAAAGACTCGGACAAACGATGGAACACTTTGTATGCTCCACTTGTTTCTCTTAATGTGGAGCGATTGTTTTTCTCAATACAAATCAGTTTAATCAGATAGGTATTAAAGTTTAACGTTTGAAAATGTTGAAATGTATAATTGAATCGCTTCTAAAAAGTTTCTCTTCGTTTAAAATACTTTTTGTAACTGGCGAAGTGAATTCATAGGCCTTTAAATTTGAACAAAAAATTAGCACACAAACAGCTGTTTTTGATCACAAATGGCTACTTTCTTGCACACAAAATCTGGTCTCTAGTTATCATTACGTTTTGATCATTACCTATGAACAGTGTTTTTTGTAGAAGGTCCCTTTGTACATGTACAAAGATGATCCCTAAAAGTCTTTGTACATTTTGTACACACAAATTTTTGGTTACTATAATATGGTACATTAGCGATTTTAATGTGATAAAAACAAAGTTTTGTAGTGTATTTTAGCTAATTTCTAGGTTTCTGAGGGCGAAAATCATTAAGAATCGTCTTAAAACGGCGCGAAGCGCCGAAAAATTTGACATCTTTCTTTTGTAATGCAATTTCTGCCAATATAAAGATATATAACATTACAATTACTCATTTCGGCGCGAAGCGCCGAAAATTTTTGCGAATTTTAGACCTATTTTGCAGTTTTTGTCTTCCCAAAAATCTTTGTACATGTACAAAGATTGTCCTGAAAAGTCTTTGTACATCGAGAAAAATCTTTGCCGAATACAAAAAACCGTGCCTATGGAAAGCATTTTATTTCCAATTTCTTCAGGTGACGTTGCAATATTAGTAGCAGCCGGAATGAGTATGCGGCAGGCACTGGTATACAACCTGCTTTCAGCAGCAACTTGTTATATAGGGTTCGTAATAGGTGTACTTGTTGGGGAAATGGACGAAGTCAGCTTTTATATATTTGCTCTGGCGGCTGGATGCTTTCTGTATATTTCTTTGGGAAACATGGTATGTATGTCGTTGTTTTTAGTCTGTTAAGCTTTCGTGTAACTGCTCGAAATTTTTCGTTGTATGCAGTCAGCCATTTTTGGATGGAGGCGCGGATGGCCTTCTATTTTTGTTCAAAAAAATGATTGAACATTTTTTAAATGGCCTAAAAGCGCGAGTATGTGGCTAAAGGTCAGAGGTTAAAATATCTTCGCTTTTGTGAGGGTCCGAAGACGGTCAACTTCGGTTGGTGAAATTATTCTATCCGCCTGCTACGCTATGCTATTAAGATATATTCGTTACCGTAAAGAGTTGTGTATTAACGGAAAATTTATGTATTTTCTGCCATATAAATCTTATGTAATGGTATTAGAGCGAAAAGCAAAAACATTTCGACATGCGCGATGAAAAACTTCCACGGCATACTCCTTTCCATTTTGTTTAGTTTTCGTTTAAAAGAACATTTTAATCATCGTAAATGGTCTTGGGCGGATTTAAAGGTCTTCACATTGGCCCAAAATTGTTGGCGTGGTAAAAAATATATATGTAATTTGCAATGATTTTCGGCCGTCATTGTTCATAATTTCTCAAAGCGCCGTATAATACCTTTTAATGACATTTATTTGTATACTTTCTGGCGGTCTGGAAGCAGTGTTTTTTTTGTACAAGCGTCCGTTTGTACACGTAACAAAGATGGTCCCTAAAAAGTCTTTTGTACATTTCAAAATAACAATAAATTTTTTGGGTGCTATAATATAGGTACAGTAGCGATTTTAGTGTGGCAAAAACAGAGTTGTTCGACCTTGGTTACATTTTAGCAATTTCTAGTTCTGAGGGCAAAAATCAGTATAATCGTCTCCAAACGGCGCGAAGCGCCAAAAAGTTCGGCATTTTTCCTTTAAAAATGTAATTTCTGAAATTATAAAGATATGCAGAACACACAATCGCTCATTTGGCGCGGAGCGCCGAGATTTTAGCGAATTTTCGAACCTTTTTGCAGTTTGTGTCTTCCTAAAAATCTTGTTCAAAGATTTTTTGGAAGACAAAAGCTGCAAAAAATGTTCGAAATTCGCAAATTTTCGGCGCTCCGCGCCGAAATGAGCAATTTTGTGTTCTATATATCTTTATAATTTCAGAAATTGCATTTTGAAAGGAAAAATGCCAAATTTTTTGGCGCTTCGCGCCGTTTTGAGACGATTATTACTGATTTTTGCCCTCAGAAACCTAGAAATTGCTAAAATACGTAACCAAAGGTCGAACAACTCTGTTTTTGCCACACTAAAATTGCTACTGTACCATATTATAGTACCCAAAAATTTGTGTGTTTCGAAATGTACAAAGACTTTAAGGGACCATCTTTGTACATGTACAAACGGACCTTGTACAAAAAAAACACTGGTCTGCAAGCCATATGTTTGCTCAGAGAATAGGTTTTAAAACGATTTCAATAACAAAAACCGCTTTTTTCATAATATTTTTCTTCTAATTTTCAAGCATAACCTAAAAATTTTCGACATTCCACGTCAAATATTACAAATACTGGAAATCGAACAGTAAGTCAAGCTTCTAAACGTTCTTCCGCTTAAATTTTATAAACTTTCTGGCGCTTCGCGCCAGGTTTTCGCTAAAATCGTACAAATTCAATGGGTTGAGTAAAATCCTCGAAAGTTTTGAAATTTTTCGCAAAAAGTTGCGCCAAAAGCGATTTTAAATAAGCTTAGACAATTTAAAACGTCGAAAAATGCTATTTTGCACGTGAAAGAGACCTATTTTCGTCTGTTTTTGAAAAAAAATTGAGGTACCGCACCGCTCCCTCCTTACAGTAAAATCCTATATCCGCCGCTTTAAATGGTCAAAGGCTTGTCTTAGAGATCTTAATCTAAATAACAGTCAGTTTATAAATTTTTCGTCGAGAGCTCGTTTTCTTCAGATAAGCGAAATGAACAAAGAAATGGATCGTGCAATGGAAATAAGTTTGAAAAAGGCTTGTTTCACCCTATCGTTACATACGCTGGGTATTTTAACCGGACTGTTCATCATGTTCATTATGGCCTGTTTTGGCAACGACATTGATTTTAATTGAATTTTTAATTTATTTATTGTCAGCCTGTTGCCAATGTCCTGCCGCTCGCTTGCGGCTGATTGCAACGACCTAGTGTCAACTTTTGTGCCCTCCTTGAGCCTTTTAGGATATCGTTGTCGTTACTTTATCATTCGGTTTGAATTTTTGACGACATCTTGCATTGCAGTGTAATCACGCGAAAACGGAGCCGTCGCATTTTATTTCTGTCATTCTTTGGCGATATCAAAGTTGCAATAACAGTTTTATTTTATGCCTGAACAAGAGGGCATGTATAATCGTGAAGCTGATTTGTTATCATGACCAGATACGCACAACGTGGGAATTCTGTGGGGTTTAAAGTGTTTCTTTGGGCTCAAAATGTTGGATGTTCGTCAAAAAAGCGGCTTTTCTGACCATACTCTGTTTTCCTAGAGCATGAATACATTTTAAAAATCAAAAAATCTTAACAATTGAACAGAATAAAGTAAAAAAATTACTAAATGGCGCGAAGCGTAGAAAATTTGACACTTTTGAGCAAGTAGATGGCTACAAACGCTTAAATCAGCACCTTTTCAACAAATTTTTTGGAAAGTCTTGGAAAGTTTGGAAAAATCGTTAATTCGGGAGGGGGTTTGAAAAATTTTCTGGGATTGAAACCCCTTATCCCCAAGATCATGTATGGTCATAACATTGAGAAATATATCGTAAAACAATTTTTTTAATATTAGACTGCGTTAAGTAATGCTGTGGGATTAAAAGCGGATTTAAATCGCGGAATTGTTCGAGCGAAAAATGAAAACTTCGGTAAAAAAGTTTATGATGCTTGGAAAATAGTTCGACTTACTTTTTTATTCTGCGATTGAATTAGAGTGTTTAATATTTGTATTTATTTATTTTAACTAAGTTGGTATTATACCAATTTTTCATGTTTTCTGACGATGCTCTTTCTTTATGGAAGATAAAAATATTGAAAGAATTTCGAGTAAATTCAGCAAAATATAGTCAATAAATGAGTGTATGGAGCGAAGCACCGAAACACTTTTGAGTCGCAATATCTCTAAAAATGCTTAAAACAACACGTTTTCTACGATGTTTTCGGAAAATTAAGAATTCTGGGGAGTGAACACCTTTTGGGAGTGAAACCCCTCAGGTCGTGTGCAGTTGGTATGCACTTTCGTATCTTGTCAGAAAAATAATCCAACACTAGTACTTAGGCCGGAAGCGTTCTATATTCCTCATTATAATCGTACGTACATTAGTTGGGCCAAAATTCAGAGGTCCAAACTTTTTCGAAGGCCAAAAAACGGCCAAAAAATTTCTCAATGCAGAGAATTATTGCATTATGCGGAAAAATCGGTGCTTTGGCGTAAAGCCTTTCTACTCGTAAACTTCTCATTATTATTATGCATGTTTTGGGTCGGAATTGTGGCGTCCGAAAATTTTCAAAAATAAAAATATAGAGGATTTATGGTGGGGCCCGAAAACGCTATTTTTCGGCGCTTATCATCAGGTGACATTAAACAATCGAAACAGTGTAAAGCAATGCTACAAAATTTAAAATGGATTCAAATCCTGCTATTTAAAACTGATTGATTGATTCAAGCTCTACGGCTCAACAACGCACTTTTTACTATGCTCCTTGTAATTAGCAACATAATTAACGAGCTTGTTGTTGAATTTCCATGATGTCACGATAATTTTCGCCTTACGTTTGTACTATTTTATAAAACGCGATAGCGAGCGTGCAAACTTGATTCAGATAGCAACTTGTAGGACGACGTAGGTATTCATAACATCGGTTTGTGTGCGCGAATGATTATTTTAGGTCAGCAGCGCCGGTCACTCACCCAGTGCTGACTTACTTTCGTCGACCATAGGCTGTTGTAGTCTTCTGTTTTTCACAAGTAAACTTGTTTTAAATAAAAAAATTAGAGCATCGTATGCAAAGTATTTATTATCCTGTTCTTGCTACTCATACAACGCCATACATAGGTAGCAACCATACAACCACATTTTTGGTAATTTCACCCATCCTGACCCCCCAGAATTTTCTTGCTACGCACGTATGGCGGCAACCCTTTTGGTGGCCTGGATGGGGCAAAACGGGCAATAATCACAAAAAACTGTCAGAAAATCAATTCTGGGATTCTACCGCAATATGCGGGAGTATTTTGAATTCTCGGAGCCTCTCCGCGTGCTCAGGATTGTAAGACAAATTCATCTTGCAAATCTATGTATGTATTAGTGTTGTAAAAGATAAGGATTTTTCGCAAGGTGAAAGATGAAGATAAAGTTGAAATTTTAAAATCTAGAAGATAAAGATAAAGATAAAAAATTAAGAGATAGAGATAAAGATAAGTTGCAAGATAAAGGAACCAAAAAGATAAAGATGAAGTGTACATATGTAAATATGGTCGCCTGGACTCAGGAGAATGATGTTTGTGAAGTGCAATAAACGAGAGTGGGTGATGTAAAGTAGCCAACTGAATGCCCTAATTTTTACATCTGAGATCAAAGAGGTGATAGGCATTAAGCACACATAAATGTAGGTTTGGGGGTTTACCCGCGGTATCTGACTGATCCACGTACTACTACTGCTGGCAGACAGCAAGTCACTTCTTTCTTTTCACAAGCATCAAAACCCTGCTCTTTGCGCCTGTACAAAGTATAGTCGCAACACTTATTGATTTTTTCAAACTTCTCTGTTTTCAAGGCTTGGACTTAGATTAACGTGGGTGCTAGTACTAGTACTCCCGCTTAGATCGATATCACTCCCGCTTACTTAGTTTGATATACAGGCATTAGTTTGGGCCGCATGCCATAGGATTTAAACAATCGTTTTATTTTCTTTACTTGTATTACAATGAAACTTGAATGCGCCTAAATGTATTTCACGTCAAACCTGCATTTTGGATTACGTGCTAACTTATGTACATACTTTATCTTTTTTGCAAGATAAATTCCTATCAAAAAAGATAAAGATAGCCTGTGATTTTTCCAAAAAGATAAAGATAAAAAATCGTCAAGATAAAGATAAAGATATCTTTATCTTTATCTTGCTAAAAAGATAAAGATCTGTTACAACACTAATATGTATCAGGTAGCGCTTGGCTTTTCCTTTGATATACCTGGGTACCCTCTAAAATTGTGCACCGACAGCTATAACGGGACATAGTCATAGGTGGGCAGCACCAAAATTCTGGGGGGGGGTGAAAAAATTTTCAAAGGTTAAAAAATGGTCTTAAAAGTGGTTGTATGGCGACAAAAAATCACCATTTTTCGACGTTTCTCATCAAGCACTATCCAATGGCATCAAAAAATTGCTAAAAAAGCAAAAAAAATTTTTCTGGGGGAAGGTATTTTGATTTCTGGGGGGGGTATTTCAACCTCTGGGGGGTGCATACCCCCAAACCCCCCACGCCCATGTGTGGACATAGTGCGTTTTTTTCATAGATAATTGAAACTGAGCGCATAAAATTTTTGGCATATGTCATAACAGCGATTTTTCGCGGTTTGTCGGTAAAATTACCTCAAGGAATATATTGGTATAGAATTGTAAATAAAATATTCTCTTGATGACAAGGCAATTTTTTGTTTTTTGAATTTCGCATTAGCGCCTGAAAGTGAGCGTGAGGAGTGAAAAAACACATTTTGGTCGCATTTAATTCTTTATGTCTGTTAACAACTCCGGTTGTGTTGTGAGTCGCGAAAAATACTCTTATTATTTTGAAGTACTACGTTTTAAGGACTACACAGCATTTAAACGCGTTCCTGTGAAGGTCAATACAGAGTTAAATCTAGCGTTTTAAGGTTTACATCCTAATCTTGGGTCAAAAAAAAACACGTTTTACATAATTTTACTTTGTCAGCTTCTTCCAGCTTATACATTGGGATGTGCAAAGCACTCTGAAAAATAAAGTATACCTACGTCTCGAGGGTTACACATCGCACTTGGAGGCGCTTCTTTAAACTCAATAAAGAGTTATAGTCTGTTTCACGTAACTTCGTGCATAAGTTTTAAGAACTTTTATCGACAGTAAGCTGAGGGTTACATAATTACTGGTATATATCAGTATAATGCTGTAATCACAATCTGTCAGCTTATTGTCGGGATAGTATTAAATTTATGACCGAACTTGTGTGAAACAGACCGTTTTACGCCCAGAGTGTTCTGGAAGGTCAGTTTTTGAAAAATTGAAATTCGAACATTGGGATCACGAATTAGACTTAGCATTCTTTACATTGAACGGTTGTGTAAGGTTTATACTGCGATTTAACTTTTAAATACAGAGCATTGCCAAGTGTTTTCTGAGTGATTTTTGGAAATGTTTTTTACGATATCCGACAAATGTTTGATGTACGAGTATGTTTGTTTACGATGAAAAATTTGCAACATGCTCCCTATAAACAATGCTTTACTTTGAACAAATTGAACTTTGGGGGCCGCTTAAAACCCCAAGCACGGCCCCGCTACCGATCAGATTTTTCGATTATTTCATTAAAACTTCGAAAGCACAAAAATAGATAAGTGTTCAAAACTCAAAGTACTGCATGTACACTTCTTTAGTCTATTTCACGAAACCTTGTGCATGGGTCACAAGCAAAAGCGATTTAAATTGAAGCCAAAATCACGGTACTGTACGAACAACTGATGAAATATGAAGTTTCGCTATGCAAAATTGTATCACAGTACGCTGCCTAAAAGCCACTTTTATAGTGTAGATAGTGTATCTACGTGCCGTTTACACTTACGGCTATTACGCATCTTAGTGCCTTTATTCCGACCATCCGGTCTTTTAGGACATTTTGGCAATCCAGCCATATTTTCCGATCGTTGCAGTCGGATACTTTCCGACAGTAGGACATGCGGAGGCATCCCAGCCACGCAGTGTCGTTAGTTGGGCTATCGCCACGTGTTGCGAGGAACACGAAGACGCGGTGGAACCCCTACAAGTCCCCTATCCCATTTTACAATTAAAACATAGGCGACATGCCGCTATTCGTATTGAGCTGTTGCAGAGACCCGAAAAATCTATGTGCAAGTAGCACCCATTTCAATTATAAAAAATAATCTCCTTTCTTTCTCTTTTATATTACTGTAGGCCTTCCCCCCCCTGAGTTATTAGTTTTTGATGACGGTTGCCTTTTAATTCCCGGCGTGTCGTTTCCATTGTATCAGCGCCTAAGCCTGTAAAATTTGGTTTCATTTGGTAAAAGCACGAAAATTAACTGTCTAGAGGTGCAGTATACCGCAGGCAGTTAGGAATTAGGAAAAGGGCGAGCTCGACTCTACTTTTGTGGATTCTCTTGGGTAAAACCTTTTATTTATCATTTCGTGCAAAATTCATAAATCCTCTTTCGAACCGAAAATCTCAAAGTGTTATGTTTTATAGTGGATGACAACCCGGAATAGAGCTCTTTGTTGTTGTGATTTAAGTACAGAGTGCTTGTGGAACCGGAATTTATAAGTGATTTTGCCATAGGTAATCTGGCGCGAAACCTTTTCAATTCTTTTCGCGAAAAATTAGTCTTTTGGTCTAAAGGTCAAAAGGACCTAGGGCGAATACCGGGGGTTATCTAATTATTCCTGGTTAGGATCTGCAGTCGGCATCCCCGTCTCATAATCTCCATAAGTACTGGACCAGTTACGTCCATGGGGTACAGGTAGTATGTAGATATTCAGTCATTTTGGAAGAGTGCAGGTTTTTACAGCTTCATGACCAGCACTAGCTGTAGCATAGGTACTTATAGTCTGTTTCATTTATTCGAGAGCTTTTAGTCAATTCTTTTAAGGGCTACAGTAAGCGAAACAAGACGAATTACTGTAATTCAGCAGATCAGCTCAGTGAGGGCGAGTGGCTGGAATTCTTCCATTTTTAATGCAGTAATCCGCCTATCTATAATATTAATTTCGAGTTGTGTGTAGCATTATGTGTGTCTGGCAAGAGGCAAAAAAAGTTTTACTGGATAATTTTTTGATACTTATATTTTTTTCACTCAATGGGTATTCTCGGGCGCTAATTACAATTTTTTAATTAAAATGGCTCGATCGGACTCCTGAAACCCGGAAACTACGGCTTTATGTAAAAGGTTTTGGTAGCTCTAGCGGCTTATGCAATTGCCGCGAATTGGGAAGCTAAAGCCACCCTGAATCCAACTTTTTATGCGCTATCGACTGGTGTAAACCACTTTACACACTACAGTGTAAACTGTTGTGATGCCGTAAGAAAAACGTGATTTACAAATTGTATTTCATCAAATATCTCAAATCGCAGCGGATAAATTTCTTTGAAGTTTTCACCAATTATTGGATATCATATGTTTGACCTTACTGTAGAATTTGAAGAAAATTCACGGATTGGTTTCTGAGATACAGGAGCCCAAAAGGTACCCTATGCATAGCGTAAAATTTAGGTTTTTGTCTTTTTGCAGAAGCACAGATTGACTGTTGCTTCCGAAATTTGGCCCCTGGGGTTTCTGGGACCGCTGATTCCATATTCGCTGCTTTAAATATATGATCTGGCATCGTAAAACATGTATAAGACGGGCTGAAAGGAAATCACGTACGGTACTTATAAACATGATTAATCATTGAAAAACACCAAGTCAAAATTTTTGACCTTGTAAACCAGCGCGCGTGAAATTTAATGCGAAGCAATCGAAGGCAGCAAACATGCGGCTTTGAAAGCAACAAGCATGCTGCTTTCGAAAAACAAATCCAAATGTTTTTGCTTCTTGGCTAATTTAATATACAGCTTTTGCATTTGTTTACAATCAGGGCAAAGTTGAACATTGTACGCAGTTTACTTGTTGAGTTGCCTCATAAACGGAAGAACGAGGCAAAAGAAGACGAGCAAAATGGAATGAGTCGTTGCTTAATGGAAAGCACTCACAAAATACACATAAAATAATAATTGAATTATATATGTAGGTAGGTACTGTAAATCTTGATCCTTCTATGCACAATTCATAAATGACCATAAGCAATATGTACTGTAATTTTTATTCAATCGAGCAATAAATGTGAATTGTGAAAGTTTGTTTGTCTGTATGTCTGTTTGTTCGGGGTTGGCTCTGGCTCCATAATAGTTGGTGGGCTGACATTTTGACCGAAAGGAGTCGGCCTACCGGGGGAAGGATCCGTAGCGACATTAAAATTTGATCAACGCAGTCACCCTATGCAGGGATGGAGCGGGAGGCAGCCCTATGCTTAAGCATAGCATTTTTGGGACATGGCCGATTTTTTTCGCAAAATTTTAAAAAAGAGCAAAACTCGGTCTACATTTTTCGGGTTATGGTTTTTTCTGAATTTCGGGCGGGTCGGACCCCCCCCAGTCCCCCACAGCTACATGCCTGGCTATAAGATAGAACATGAAATAAGATACCGTGTGCTACAAGATAAGCAATGCTATACAATAGGATGTGATAGATACCTGTGCTACAGGATAGGCAATGCTATAAGATAGGACGTGATAAAAGACACCCGTGCTACAAGATAGGTAATCCTATAAGATAGGACGTGATACAAGATACCCGTGCTACAAGATAGGCAATGCTATAAGATAGGATGGGATATAAAGATACCCTGTGCTACTGGATAGGCAATACTATAAAAGATGTGACGTGATATAAGATACCCCGTGCTACAAGATAGGCAATGCTATAAGATAGAACGCGATAAAAGATACCCCGTGCTACAAGATAGGCAATGCTATGAGATAGGAAGTGATATAAGATACCCCGAGCTGCAAGATAGGCAATGCTATAAGATAGGATGGGATATAAGATACCCTGTGCTACGAGATAGGCAATGCTATAAGATAGGTGTGATATAGATACCCAGTCTGTGCCATAACATGCAGTGATATAAGATGGGAGATACCATCAGCTATAACATATGAGTGATATGAGATATCACGTGATATATGACACCCTTCGCTACAACAAACAAAAAATTTTTAAAACATCAAAAATATGGTTTGACCAAAAAAATTTTCCAAGACATCCTAAAACATCAAAAATATGGTTTGACAGAAAAAATTTTTCCAAAAACATCCCAAAACATCAAAAATATGGGTTTATTAAACAAATTTCAGAACATCACAGAACATCAAAAGTGCTTCAAAGCATGGATGTGTCGATAATGTAAAAGTGCTAACATATCCTGTGCTGCAAGATAGGTGTCCCAAAACATAAAATGTGAATATTTTTAAAAAAATTTTCAAACACCCTAAAACATCAAAAATATGGTTTTGACCAAAAAAAATTTTAAACCTTCAAAAACATCAAAAGTATGGTTTTGGACCAGAAACGCTTTTATATTCCAAAACGTTAAAAATATGGTTATGATCAAACAAATTTTAAAACATCCCAAACCATCTAATGGTATAATTTCCAGAATATCCCAGAACATCAAAAATATGATTTAGGATAAAGAATTCTCAGAACCATTCCATAACGTCAAAAATATGGATTTAATAAAAGAAATGGTTGATAAAAGACAGTTTTAAAAAATTTAAAAATACAATATGGTTTTTACCAACAATTTTTTTTTAAAAATATACAAAAACATCAAAAGTCCCGAAAAATAAAAAAATACAAGAGACATCTCAATCCCATACAGTTATCAGGCCTAAGTTCAGCCCGGGCAACGCCGGGCGGCTCCGCTCAGCTATAATAATTCAGAAAAATAATAAAATCTATGTACGCATAAAATAATATGAAACAGAATGTATAAGGCTTCGTGTCACAGACAAAAATATAAAAACCGCTCGCGATCCATTTTGCAAGTCATTCAATTTTTTATACTAATTACTGGTTAAGATATTATTTGTTTTACAAACACTCTAGCAGATGGGGCAGCGAAGCGCCCATTTGCTAGTCTATAATATTAATTTCGAGTTGTGTGTGTAAGTGTGTGTGTGTCTGTGAGGCAAAAAAGTTTTACTGGATAATTTTGTGATACTTATATTTTCACTCAATGGGTATTCTCGGTCGCTAATTACGATTTTTGATTAAAATGGCTCGATCGGACTCCTGAAACCCGGAAACTACGGATTTATGTAAAAGTTTTGATACATCTAGCCGCTTATGCAATTGCGGCAGGGTAAAATTTAAAGCCGCCTAGATCAACTTTTTATACGCTATCGACTGGTGTGAACCACTTTTACTACAGTGTAAACTGATGTGATGCCGTAAGAAAAACGTGATTTACAAGTGTATTTTATCAAATATCTCAAATCACTTGTGGATAAATTTTTTAAAGTTTCTACCAATTCTTGGATATCTTATGACTGACCTTACTGTAGAATTTGAAGAAAATTCACGGATTGGTTTTTCTGAGATACGGGAGCCCAAAGGTACCCTATGCATAGCGTAAAATTTAGGTTTTTGTCTTTTTGCAGAAGCACAGATTGACTGTTGCTTCCAAAATTTGGCCCCTGGGGTTTCTGAGACCGCTGATTCCATATTCGCTACTTTAAATATACGATCTGGCATCACCAAAACATGTATGAGACGGGCTGATAGGAAATCACGTACGGGTACTTATAAACATGATTAATCACTGAAAAAGAGCTTGCACCAAGTCAAAATTTTTGACCTTGTAAACCAGCGCGCGTGAAATTTAATGCGAAGCAATCGAAAGCAGCAAACGTTCGGCTTTCGAAAGAAAGCAGCAAACATGCGGCTTTTGAAAATACAAATCAAATGTTTTTGCTTCTAGCTATTAATTTAATATGCAACTTTTTGCATTTGTTTACAATGAAGGCAAAGTTGAACATTGTACAAGTTGAACCCGACGCTATAAGATAGGA
Source organism: Mermis nigrescens (assembly GCA_036768485.1). Classification (NCBI taxonomy): domain Eukaryota; kingdom Metazoa; phylum Nematoda; class Enoplea; order Mermithida; family Mermithidae; genus Mermis; species Mermis nigrescens. The sequence continues at coordinate 155,219 of JAVLUZ010000637.1, read as the reverse complement.
CGTGATACAGCATACTCAATGTAATGCTATACAATAGGACGTGATGTAACATACCCCATGCTGTACAATAGGACGTGATATAACATGCTCCATGCTATAAGATAGGACGTGATATAACATACCCAGTGTTACAGGATAGGACGTGATATAACATACCCCATGCTACAAGATAGGACGTGATATACCATACCCAGTGCTATAACATATCCTGTGCTGTAAGATTGGTGTCCCAAAACATCAAAAATATGGTTTTGACCAAAAAAAATTTTTAAACACCCCAAAATATCAAAAATACGGTTTTGACCGAAAAAATTTTTAAACCTCCGAAAACATCAAAAGTGTGGTTTAGACCAAAAAAGTTTTTTAATACTCCAAAACGTTAAAAATATGGTTATGATCAAACAAAATTTTTAAACATCCCAAACCATCTAATGGTATAATTTCAGAACATCCCAGAACATCAAAAATATGATTTAGGATAAAGAATTCTCAGAACCATTCTATAACGTCAGAAAATGGATTTAATCAAAAAGAAATGGCTGACAAAAGACAGTTTAAAAAAATTTAAAAAATACAATATGTTTTTACCAACAATTTTTTTAGAAATATCCCAAAACATCAAAAGTCCAGAAAAAATAAAAAAATACAAAGACATCTCAATCCCACAGCTATCAGGCCTAAGTTCAGCCAGGGCAACGCCGGGCAGCTCAGCTAGATATAAAAAATATAAAAACCGCTCATATCCATTGCAGAGTCATTAAATTTTTTATACTAATTGCAGGTTAAGATATTATTTGTTTACAAAACACTCTAGCAGATGGGATGGCAAGCGCCCCATTTGCTGGTATAAATTTAATTTAGGCATTTAATCAGTATTAGGACATACTACAGTAAGTGCGCTAAATAAAAAGCTATCAGGTGGAATCGAACCCGGTGCTTCGACACGACAGGTAGACGTTTTACCACTAATTCCCATGAGGGAGTTCATGGCGTTTCTTAACATTTTAGTCTATTGTGTTTAAAGTGTCAACTGAGGATAAGCTGAATGCGCGATTTTTATCTGTAAGTTGATTAATTTGCTGAAACGAGAATAAATTATGTTGCAAAAATGTTATTGAAAAACCCTTCTCTGCTACGTAACTACGGTGGTCTAACGAACTACAGTAAATAAGAAAGAAGGGGTTACTGTAGCCTCCGAAAACATTTACTGAAAAAGCTCTGGGATAAATGAAACAGACTATAGGTAAGCCCCAAAGGTACTTATTGGGATTTGTTGCTTTCGTAGTTGTTGTGTGTTGGGTATCTTCCCCGACGGCGTGCTGTCGGTTTAGTTATCCACACATACTTTCAAGTACTAAATCAGCCAACTCGTTTGTGCGTGCTAAGATACTCCAATAACTCGAAAGTGGAATTAAGCCCCGTAAGTTACACTTAGGTACTTAGGTAAGCCCCAAATGTACTTATTGGGGTTCGTTGCTTTTGTAGTTGTTGTGTGTTGGGTATCTTCCCCGACAGCATGCTGTCAGTTTAATTATCCGTACACACTTCAAAATTACTTAATCAGCCAACTCGTTTGCGCGCGCTAAGATACTCAATAACTCGAAAGCAGGCAAAGCCTCTAAAGTTACATTGGAGTTTCCCCCATAAGGTTGCTCGCGACAACTGATCCGGTATCTGTCATCATTTAAATTAATACATAATATTTTCTTTACCCAAAAATATTTATTTCGGCATTCTAAATATGTGTATTAGTTTTATTATATTATTTGCGTGACACAGTACGCATTTAATTTGGGCATATGTGGAGAAAAATTTTGTGGCTTTGAAACCAAAGTTGCTGATTTAAGCAGCTGTGGAAAAAAGATTTTGTGGCTTCAGAGCAAACTTGCTAATTTAAGCATTTGTGGAAAAAATTTTTGTGTACTTGTGGCAAAGTCGTTGGTATTTTTTCTATACCCAAAATCGACTAAATAATATATTTTCGCCACGTACATAAATTTTCGTTCGCCTCTCTTGTACTTGTTACTATTTTGGCATATAGAGTTACGTTTGGAAAACCCCGCTACCTAGAGGGGTCCAATTCGAAAAATTTTTTCAGATTTTAAGATAGCCGATTTTTGGAGAAAAAATTTTTCTTTTACCTAACGTTCATATTTCAAACGTTCCATTTTTATATTGGGTGGTAAGAAAAATTTTACGCATTCCTCCAGCTAAAGAGTGCCGCCACAATCCTGTTCTGCGCGCCAATTACAAACTGATCAAACCAGTTCTTCGGCGAATGATAATAATGCATTACCCCCTTCGGTAAATAATAACTCTGTTATTCCTTCTGATAATGAGTCTACTACCGGCAGTCTTCATTCCAGAAGCGGTAATTCTGCTGATACGCAAGGTGAAGTAAATTCTGACGCAACAATCATTAATAATGATCTTAACTTGCTCGCAAATGGCGACAATAACCAAATGGGAAGCAAGCCGTTTTACCTGGTCGAACTTTTGATGTGGAAAGTAATGCATCTGAAAAGCAAAATGAGGACAAATTCGCCCTAATTCGTCAAATTCTGATAGAATTCTTTCGACTATTCTTGAGTATTCAGAAAATGCATGTTCAGCGGGAAAAATTGAATTTTCAGCATGCGCAAGAAATGCACCAAATGCGTAAGGAATTTAATAACCGGCTTACGGCACGTTTTCTGCTTGCCCTGAGGCTAATCAGTCTTTGCGAGTACATAACAACGAAAAGAAACGTGATTAATCATGTGCCTATCAAGTTACCAAAACGGTGTGTCAAACAGACGGTAAATAACAAAACTGAGTTTGACAATTCATCACCTGTCATTCAGCCTCCGATTAATAATCCTAAGCCTAGGTTATACTCGCGTTTGAAAGGACATCTGTGCCTATTATGCCCATGAGTGATCGCACGTCTCTTGAGTTTTAGATCTTCATATTCCTAAGCAGCATGCACAAAACCCTCTTTTGCGACCTAATTCTGCGCATTCTTTGCAGCAACGTTTAATCAGCAAAGTGTTGAAAACGCGCCTACTTTTTCACAATTTTTGCAGCGACCTTTAAATCAGCTAGCACCTGAATTTGTGCCTAATGCTGTAAATAATTTGCAGCAGCCTTCTACCTACATCCTTACCTTTGCATTATTTTCTTCCTAATGCGGAAAGCGCCCATGCAGCACACGTCGCATCTGAGGAGCGATAATTTTTCAATGCAGGAGTAATTTAGCAAATCCTAACGACGAATCCATGCCTATAAGGGACAATATGAACATTGCCGCCAATCAGTCAGCGTCCGTCACATTTTCGGATGAGGACACACTAGCACTCGCAGCAGGAAGATTCGCATCGCGCTTGCGCCACAGTGATGGATTTGCATTGCCGGTTCAACGTCGCTTGCATCATAATTCAGATTCTTCATCATCTTTGCACGATAAATCATCTGTTTTGACATCAATCACGGACCTTTCATACAACAAATGCATATTGCAGTAGCTGCTAGAAATCTTTTCAATGCGAAAAAGCTGATATTCAAAAATTTTTCAGCGAATTTGAAAGATTGGCAAAAATATATAAAATCGACAAAAAAGATAGAGCTGAATTTGCTCTCATCATTTCGACGACTATGCGTTAAATTTGTATGAAGCATTGCCTCAAGAAGTGCGTAATTCTTATACTAAGACTAAGTACGCTATGATCGCTGAATTTCGCCACTCGATCATGATACGTTATATGACCACTTTCTTGACCGTAAGCAACAGCCCAATGAGTCTGTCAAGCTTACTATCTCGCGCTTCACAAACAATTAAGACGTGCTAGACCTCATATCAGAAACCGACTCCGAGCAATTCAATGAAATGCTTTGACATCCAATTAAAGTGTGGTATGCTACCTGAAATTTCAACTGCAGCTTATCAACGCGCGCCTGAAGCTGAGCTACATGAATTTTTGCACAATGCTAAATGCGCAGAGTATGTGGCTCGCCAACTTGTAACTTGAAAAAAGCTCCAACACCTTATGTCTCGACTATCGCCAATCCTACTAGTGGTGCAATTCCTAAAGGAGTCTGTACGCTTTTCTAATAATGTCGATCCTGAGCGCTCGCGCAATAAAAGGCATTTACTCCAATCAAAAGCTTGCCCCAAAAATGAGCAATCTACAGCGCGTAAATTTTACTGCAATTTTTGTAAGCACGGGTTATGTTGAAGAAGAATGTTTCAAAAAGATAAAGCAGCGCTAATTTGATAAAAATGCACAGCAAGCAAAATTTGAGCCGCTGCGCATCAACGTAATCCAGTGGCGTTCTTGGAATAATCGTAATCACTCATCCTTCGCGCTCAAATTATAATAATCGGCCACAATCTAAGCCTAGATATTGCGATCAAAGCCAAAATCGTCAACCTATTTCGCAAAGTTCTGACGCATGTTTTGATTCTGACGCTCTGGCGTCAATTTTAAGAGCAAAGCTATAACGCTTCACAGCGCTTGAATTATCGCCAAAACTATCAGAATCAACCTTATGATAATCACATGCAATCTTATGTCTATCATAAAATAATCCTTATGTGACTCATCCGCCAGAACAGCATAATATGTATTATAATTCCAATTATCGTTCTGCGCCGCAAAATATCCTCCTAATGTCACATATGTAAGCGGATTACCAGCCCGCCAGGAGATTATCCTCACTTACATAGCCGCCTATTTGCCTGAAAAAGACGCAAACCTGGTTACTTCTCATCAATCTGAAGCAAATAAGCAGAGAAAATTTTGCATCTCTCAAGAATTTTCGGAAGAATATGATAGATTGCAGCGAAGATTAGCAGTTCTCAAAAAAATGACATCATCCCCCGCATAAATCAAGGACTCTGAAATTCCGATAGTTAGTCATGCAGGTGCAAATTTACCCACCATTTTGGCTGAAATTCATGGGTGTAAAAATCCTGGCACTAGTGATATGATACAGGCTCATAGTCACTATGACTACTGCAGCATTTTTAAGACTTGGTTTCAAATTACCTCCGAAACAAACATCTAAAGTCGTGCGGTGTAGGTGACACAACAGTAGTTGTTTGCTTTAATTTTAATATAACTATAACTGCTCATGAATCATTCTATACCTACGTTGGTGTCTATCATCGATAAATTGCAGAAGACATGCTTCTCGGTTTTGATTTTTGCTGTTCTGCATTGCTTTGGGTAAATCCCATTGAACATTGTGCATTTATAAACGGTATAAAATTAGATCTTTTATCGCCAAGCGAAAAATTGCAGTTTTGCACCAATCCAAATGCTAAAATCGCTTGTCCTATCTGCGTGCATGTTTCAATTTCAGAGCCAATCACAGTTTTGCCGTGTCACAAATTAATAACACCTGCATATTTAAGTCATGGTTCCTACGATGCAGATATCACACTTTTTGAGCCCAATCCAGATTTCATGTGCAAAAGTTCACTTTTTGTCGCCCTGCAATTGTTGACACTTCAGTTTCAGTTTTTCCTCTGCGATTATGTAACATCTCAAAATCGCCTGTTCAAGTCGACACTGGAGAATCAATTGGATCGACGATTGTCCGCGAACTTTTTTCTTCGATAAATAAGGCTTTACAGGGCTGCATCGTTAATTATAAGGAACAGCAGCAAATTTGTGATTTTTGTCAAAAATATAATTCGATATTCGCATTAAAAGGCGAACCACTTGGTCACCTCCGCTCATTAAGCATCATATCAACACAGGGGATAATCCACCTGTTGTAGGTAAAACCTATTGTGTCAAACACGCGCGCAGACAAGTCATGCAAAAGATAATCAACGAAATGATCGTGGAAAAAGTCATCAGGCCAACAACAAGTCCCTGGGCCAGTCCTTTGTTTTAATTGGGAAAAAAGACGTTTCCCTCCGCAGCAGTTGTGGATTATTGCCAACTGAATGATGTGACAAAAGCTCAATTTACCCCCTTCCTCAAATTGACGATTATTTTGATGCCCTAGGGTCTGCAGCACTGAGTACGCTAGACTTAAAATCACAGGTATTGGCAGATTCACCTTGATGAAAAATCGCGTGAAAAACAGCTTTATCTGTCCCGTAGGTCTACTCACAATTCAAAAGTGTTACCTTTTGGTTTAAAAAATGCCCTGCAGATTTTCAGCAACTTATGGAGCTCGTTCTTGCTGGCTTAAAATTGGAAAACCTGCCTTGTATATATCGACGATATAACTGTGTTTTGCGCACGTTTTCAGAGCATCTTAAAGATCTAGAAAATGTCTTTTGCGCGCTACAAAACGCAAATTTGAAGGATTAAACCAGAAAATGTCATCTAGCTCATGCAGAAGTCAATTTTTGGGCTATCGCATAAGTTCGCTAGAGTATTGCTCTGATTTATCCAAAATTGCAGATTTGATCAATTTTCCAGTTCAAAAACGGTGAAAGCTTTGCAGAAATTTCTTGGTCTCGTACAATGGTTCATAAAATTTGTGAAAGATCTCGCGAAAATCGCAGAAACCTCTTTTTCGGTTATTAAGGAAAGACACGGAATTTCTTTGGACTGAAGAACATCAAAAAGCTTTTCAAACATTAAAAGATGCTTTCACGTCTCCGCCAATTTTGCAGTTGCCCAAGTTCGATAATGACCATCAATTTAATCTGACAGCGATGCAAGCAATTACGCACTAGGTGCGATTCTTTATGCAGAAACATCTTCCATCTAAAAATCGTTTCATCCTTGGTTATGCTAGCCGCGTTTTAAACTCGGCAAATGCAACTATGCCACTTCTGAGAAGGAGGCTTTAGCGGTTGTCTGGGCAATTAAGCATTATAGGCATTATCTTTATGGCGAAAAATTCATCGTAGAAACAGATCATCAGGCGCTTACTTGGCTTGTAAATGTAAAGATCCTTCCGAGTCGTCTAAGATGATGGGGTCTAAAATTACAAGAATACAAGTATGAGGTTGTATATGTACCAGGCGCGTATAACTGCGCCGCGGATTTATTATCGCGTCATCCCACAAGGCCCGTCCGCGACGAACAACATTATAAACTCGAGCAGCCCGTTGCTAATGTCGCCAACCTCGAATCCAAAGCGTCTGAGTCTGACGACAACAACGAACCTGATATAAGACAATTAACCATCAGCCAAAATGGCAAACTGCGCAAAGATCATCCGCCAGTTTTTATGAAAGAATCACTTTATCCCAAGCTGAAAGAGCAGAAATTTTGTCGCCTGCGAAACTCCTTGCCGGAACAACATCAAGACAAAAAATTTAAGCAAAATTCGCAAATTGCTCAATGACCTAACAACACGAAAATATCATGACAAATTTTCTTGCTAAATAAAATCCTATATCGCAGATTTCAGCCTAAACGCGCAGCTAACACTATTCATCAGCTTGTCATTCCAAAATCTCTGCATAGCTTCATCTAACCAAATTTCATGATTCCATTTTTGGAGCCCATTTCTCTGAGCGAAAAATTTTACCTGCCATTCAGCTCCATTACTGGTGGCCTAGAATGGATAATGATGTGCTTGCATTGTGTAAGAACTGTGAGGTGTGTTTGCAGCATAAGGTAGCAAATAATCCCACCGCCATACCTCTGCAGCCCATTGAGGTTTCAGCACCTTTTTGAGCTAATCGCTTGTGATTGTCTGCATATGCCGCACTCGACGTCCAAAATGATCAAATCGTTGTCTTCATGGACCATTTACTAAGTATGTTGAAGCGTTTGCAGTGTCTGATATAAAAGCAGTCACCATCGCAAAATCTACTATTGCGTGAAGTAATTCCTAGACACGGCGTTCCAAAACGATTTCTGACTGATCAAGGCTCAAATTTCACATCAGCCCTAATTTTGGAAGTTTGTAAGTTAGTAAATGTGCAAAAAGTTTTCACAACACCGTATCATCCACAGTGCGATGGGTTACTTGAATGATATAATCGGAAAGACACTCATCGATGGACTTTCCAACTTAAGCGCAAGAAATCAATACGACTGGGAACAATTTTTGCCTTGCTTTGTATGACCAATGCAATGCCGCAGTCATCTACAAATATTTCGCCATTCAAGATGCTGTACGATTCGTTAGCCTTCTTTTCCACTCGATATACAGCTATTAAGCGATCTCACGTTGAATCCTAATGTGCCTAACGTCGCTGAAAAATATCTTGCCGATCTAAAACTCACACTTCTTAACTTGCATGATATTGCTAGCAAAATCTTGCTAAAGTGCGTAATCATCAGAAAAAGCAGTATGACAAATCAATGCGTGAAAGTAAATTTGCAGTTGTGATATTGTATATCTCAACAATAAAGCAGTGATTCAGCCCAAAATTGGAAAGCTTTCACCTAAACAATTAGGTCCGTATTGCATCAAATCATTGCCAGCACCTGAAATGGCTCGAATCATCTATTTGCATAATCCTTTAATAGAACACGTAGTGCATCGTAATTGCCTCTTACCTGCCCCAAAGTTGCCCTATTCCGATCTCATTGCCGAAAAGTATGCATATGTACCCAGTGATTTTGTTTTAGTTAAGTTACCGCGCCAACCACTGTGTCCGGCAGTAGTTATAAGTTTTGAGGAATTAGCGGGCCGGGAAAGTATGAGGGAATGTGCGCCTGTTCGTTTGTTAATTGGTGCTAAATCGGCACATGCCGTACTCTTAACTAATGTTACACCATTTGCAGAGCCATGGCTGAGCAGCGTGCCCCAACAGAAGAGGACATTGTGGACCGAGATTGTCCGATGTTTAGCCTCGGGAGCAACAACAACAGCCCACTTCCTCGTAGCGCTCAAAGCTGCGGCTGTTGTAAGCAGTACCGCACTAGTGTCATTCCTTTACAGACGCTATATTTAGAAAACGATGAACACGTAACGCCCAATCTTTGCAAGCCATCACACCACAAGATGCCAAACCATTACAATCACACTTATGCCCAACATGAGTGGTATGTGGCAATGATGGACCGTATCCGTTGTCAGTGCCCTATGTGCCCGCCAATGACATTCGACGTGCCGTAATGATCGAAACACATGAACAATCTTATAACGCAATACGTACACTTTTCAGGTCGTCAAACCGTCTAAACAGCCAGTATTTCTTTGGCTTTGATTTCGAGCATGTTAACGACCATTTGTTCACGCCCTACCACATTTAGGAGCAATATTGGCAACTGGATCCCAACTACATGCAGGCCAATGATCCTTTTGTTCGATATATCCAGATCGCCAATGTTCGGGTAAAGTCTTTGTTTGGGATATGTCTAGAGTTTCCACAGCCCCTGTTTGGGTTGAGCGGAATTACTTGAGACACACCTTTACGAGATGTCTATCTAGCTTGCCACAATCAACAACGATAAAATCACTATTTCCATGTCTACGGCCCACATCGCGCAGATGTAGTGGCTTATTTACAAAATCGTGGTGGGATTCCTCCCTCGCGATCTGTTTTCAGGGCTAACATTTTAAAGATACGCTGATGATGAGCGGATTTTTCATGCTCAAAAATCGCATCAATGCCCGAAATCACCGCCTAAAAACGCTGGCAGCTTTCTTTTTTGATATGCAGCCGGATTCTTTGGCAGTCACATGGATTGGCCAGGCATGGAACATGCCTTTGACGGGTCTATGTTACGGTATCTCATTTTAGACCCAATTTTCTCGCTTGTTTACATCTCATCGACACGTATTCGCCAAACATGAGTAGAATTTCTCCTTGTCATATACCGCCGGGTTCACTTTTGAAGGCGACAAATTATCTGTTCAGGCAGCGCCGCCTCCAGAGCCGTTATACATCAAGTTGTCAAAATTGCCGCCTAATATGTCCCAAAGGCAAAAAGCCATATGGCGAGCATTTCGCAGATCAACGGCAGCTGATCAGATGGCGAGGATCCGACAATGATTATTTAGATGGCTATGAACTAGATGAGCATGAGCCCGCCATTTCCGCTGCCTACACAGCGTCTGCCTTTGCCGACGCAGCAACAAGTTTTTGACAATATCATCGCCAATCTGCCATCGGCGTCAGCGTAATCCCGCCTGAACCAATGGAAACAAATGTTCTTGATAGGATTCCAGTTGTGACGCAACCACAACCACATTGGGTCAGCCCCTGGATGTCAAAAATTTGCCTTTGTTTGCAGCCGGCACGCAGACGAAAGTCAGCGTTTTGAGAGCCCCTGGCTGTTCCAGCTTCAGTGGCGCCTCCTCAGCCTACTTACACGGCACCTATGGATATCCAAAATATCATGGCTTTGATGATGTTGCCTTTTGCTGCCAAGCCATTGCCGTCGATGTGTATTCCTCAAATTTTGCAGCCAACGCCGGTGATTGATTGTTCAAGTTCCGGCTGAGCAGCCGATGCAAGTCAGGATATGGAAGAACAATGGCGAACAACTGCCTACGCAAATTATTTTCAGGAAACCATGCAAGAGTTGCAAGAAACAAATCAACCTTGCTTGTCTATCCATAATTTTCTCAATTTTCGCGATTGGCTCGGACAAGAAGCAGGCGCGGAGCTGTACAAAGGCCTGCATAATGATATCCAACTGTGCTACAACGCAATATGTGCACGCTATTTGCAATATTGTCAAATTGCTAATCCGCTGGACAGGCCAATGATTTCGCTTCGGTTACCCACAGAAGTGGATGAGAACAAGGGCACTAGGAATCAGGTTGCGCCACGTTTTATTACGCAGCCTTCTGTTTCCATCGCCAGTTCTATCCAGATCCGTTGTTTATGTGAAACCGCATGTTCATCACAACCGGTTACATGGTCTAAGAAGTAAACATCCTATACATCGCAAACCATACATTCCAGCCAACGCCGCCACAAACAAACGTTCGAATTGGTGTCACACTTCAGCCTGAATTTTTTCCATACCGTATCCAGCCTCAGCCTGATCATATGGCGCCGTTGTGCTTGACAATTTGGCAAATGGTTGTCCTTTTTGAAGCGTTTCGTGAATTCGAGAGAATACAAAACCACTTTCAGCCGCAAACTGGTGTTTGCTACTGCGCACATGTTGCAATCTACATCGCTGTTGCACTATATGGATCAACATTTCTTCATCTTTGCAACATTGTATGGCGACCGTGGAATCGCCTGGCAAATGTGTGAACAAATTCGACGGATGCTTCGTGCCGCGTTCTTTGGCCCAACTTACACCCAATTTCCGAGTGAAGCGTTCCCGGAATTTCCTGGATTAGCGGAAGAAATTGAGGATCCGGTCGTGCTGCATTGCGACATTCAACTAATTAGCAAAGCCACGGATCAAGTTTTACAGTGCCTGCCCAATTCAGTCATCACAAATTGCGACAACACTCATCGTTTTATCTTCAGAAAAAACACCTTGAGTTGGACAATATTTGCCAAAACCAGCAGAAACGCCAATTGCAGAAACGAGCTGCTGATTCACAGGGCCCGAGTGGCCCCAAGCAAAGAAGAGACAAAACGTTACTGATCTTTCTTTACAGGCTCAGATCAACTTGCGCCAGGCCCAAATGATAATTGAAAAAGCCATACGCAAAACTCAGCCGATGCTGCCATTGCCGCGCGTTACTGTTGCGTGTAAGCCAGGCTCTTTAGCCGTGGCCTCTGAAATAAGGCGTGAGGATCAGAACGTACATGGAATGCTTACAAACCTATCACGAAGCCATTCCTTTTTAGGGCCTTCAATACATTCCGGAACAAATACAAACATACTCAATGAGCTTATCGGGCCAACCAAAAATGGAAAGAAGCGATGCGAGAGGCAAGCGATGATCTATCGCCAACTAATGTTATTATTGAAGCCATCAGATGCCTGAACCCGGACCTTCTTCTTTGTCTCGTTTCAGGCAGAATCCACCTCAATTGCCAGCAACATTGATGCCGCATGATCAATCGGAGCAGCGGTTGCCGCAGCGGTCTAGCGGAGGGTTTCGGTTGCTTCCGTCACCAGTGCGTAGATTGTTCGCCGCGACGCGTTCAGCCCCACCGCCGCAATCAATGCAGCACCAAAGGTCACCGCGATTCACTGACAACGTCGGCTGCTATCGTCACCAGCACAAGTATCGCAAAACGTTGGAGCAACGCTCAGTTGTCAGTTACAACAGCAGCAGCAGCGTCGGTCAACTTTGCGGTCAAACAAATTTTGTGATCAACAACAACCGCAAGGATTATTGCACCTTTGCACGAAACCAGTAGTTTTGGGCGCATTCCATTGCCACCATGCCACGATCAAAATTTCGAGGATTTTCGCCATCCGGCTACTCCATCTAGTCAGTCGCGAGTTTACTATGGAGTTCGGAGCACCATCGCCTGATGCCATTTCTTACAATGAACACTGCAGTCTGCGCAAACGGATGCAACCGCGCATCAATCTATCGGATGAGGATCACCTTTTGCAACGCAGCCCTTTGGACTCTAGTGACCACACCTGGGCGTGGGGGGTTTGGGGGTGTCTCCCCCCCCAGAACAAAATACCCCCCCCCCGTCAAAATACCCCAGAATTCAACTTTTGAAAATTTTTTTCGGTTTTTTCATAAAATTTTGATGCCAATGGATAGTGCATGATGAGAAACGTCGAAAAATGGTGTTTTTATCGCCCGACCATCATTTTTAAGGCCAATTTTTTGACCTTCAAAAATCTGCACCCCCCCCCAGAATTTTCTTGTTGCCCACGTATGCTAGTGACTCGCGCGTCACTCGATTCAGTCGTCCGTTTCTTTCTGACGACGAAACCAGATCACAAACACCGCCAGTAGCCACGTTTGGCTCCTACTCTATATTTGGACTCTGCGTTTGTGCCGATGGCCAGCAGCATACCGTTTGTCAGATCAATGTCGTTTATTCGCGTTTTGTTGTAAATTTTCTTGTCATAAAAGCTACTAGTTTGCGTTTTGTCATTCCTTGTGCCTTTAAATCTCATCTTTAATTTTCGTCTTTAAATTTGCATAATCTCGTTGATTCTTGGCCTTGCTCAGAGCAAGTGCGGCCTTATTTTACCTTAACTTTATCTAAAATTCTACTTAAATTTTTCTTTTATTCAAATTTATTTTTCAGGTCTCTGCACTACTCGATAGAGGCTCAGTCATGGATTCAGCTGCCATACTTTTCAACTCAAAATTTTTCTTCCCATCCACAGGGGCCCAACCTAAAAAATTTCATCATTTACTCAAATTTTCCATTTGTTGGATCCCCAACAATTTTTCTCATATTTCTCTAATTTTCTTTTCACTTTAAAAAATTCGGCACGTGTTCCGAATTTTTTTCCTGGTGAGGGGAGGAGTGTAGATAGTGTATCTACACGTGCCGTTTACACTTACGGCTATTACGCTGCATCTTAGTGCGTTTATTCCGACCATCCGGTCTTTTGGTTCCATTTGGCGATCCAGCGCATATTTTCCGATCACGTTGCAGTCGGATAGTTTCCGACAGTAGGATCTTTGAGGCATCCGACCACACAGTGTCAATTGGTTGGACTCTTATCGCCACGTGTTGCGAGGAACACGAAGACGCGATTTTACTGTGGAACCCTACAAGTCCCCTATCAATTTTTACAATTAAAACATAGGCGACATGACCGCTATTCACGTTGAGCCTGTGCAGAGACCCGAAAAATCTATGTGCAAGTAGCACCCATTTCAATTATAAAAAATAATCTTCTTTCTTTCTCTTTATATTACTGTAGGCCTTCCCCCTACGATTATTAGTTTTTGGTGGCAGAGTTGCCTTTTTAATTCCCGGCGTGTCATTTCCGACTTTATTAGCGCCTAAGCCTGTAAATTTGGTTTCATTTGGTAAAGCACAAAAATTAACTGTCTAGAGGTGCAGTATACCGCAGGCAGTTAGGAATTGGGAAAAGGGCCGGCCTCGACTCTACTTTCGCCGGTTTCTCTTGGGTAAAACCTTTTATCATTTCGTGCAAAATTCATAAATCCTCTTTCAGACAAAAATCTATAAAAATTATTACATAATTTTTATAGTGGATGACAGCGGAATAGAGCTTTTTGTTGTTGTGATTTTAGTACAGAGTGCTTTATTGGAACCGGAATTTATAGTTTCGCCATAGGTAATCTGGCGCAAAACCTTTTCAATTCTTTTCGCGAAAAATTATTCTTTTGGTCTAAAATGGTCCAAGGACCTAGGGTGAATACCGGGGTTATCTAATTACTCCTGTGTTAGGGACTGCGGTCGGATTTCCCTTCCCATAATCTCCATAGGTACGTACCTATAACGTCCGTGGAGATTTTAGGTAGTTCGTATTCAGGGACAGGTGGAAGAGTGCAGATGATTTGCCGCAGCTTCCTGACCAGCGCTAGTTGTAGCTTAGGTACTTAGGTAAGCCCCGAAAGGTGCAGGTAGGGTTCGTTGCTTTCGTTGTTGTTGTGTGTTGGGTATCTTCCCCGACAGCGTGCTGTCGGTTTAGTTATCCGTACATACTTCAAGTACTTAATCAGCCAACTCGTTTGTGCGCGCTAAGATACTCCAATAACTCGAAAGCGGGCGAAGCCTCTAAAGTTACAGTAGCTACTCGCTTAAAGACTGAAAATTGATTTTCATGCACAAGGCTTCGTTACCCACACTCCTTTATTAGAGAAATTCGTTAATTGAAAAAAAGATATCGTTTTCGTTAATGATATTTTTCCGAAACAAAATGTTTCAATTACGAAAACGACATCCTAAAAATATCGTTAACGATATTAATATCGTTTATTTACAATGATAATTGGCATTTTTCATATTTTCCTGTTTTTATCATTATTCTTACAATCTGTTTCAAAACTCTTGAGATTTTTTACAGTAAGATGATTCGAAAGCATCAACCAATCAGCGTACAGCGAAAGAATATTTATTACTCACCCAACTGTCACATTGTGAATAATTGATGAATATTTTGAAGAATACAAGGGCGAGGAAGTCAAAGGCCCAGTAAGACAATGAACTAGAAGTCAAATATATACTCAACTTTGTGTCTGTTTCACAGAAAGAGTGTTCATGGCACAGAAGTCAGTCAATTGTTGGGCATTTTATCCTGGTACCTTGGCGGCAATGCTATAACATGGCTTTTGCTTGATCATAGGTGAGGAGGCATATCTCCTGCTCCTTGGCAGTAGGGGTCATGGAGCAAATGTTTAAGAACAGTGCTGCTAAGATAGTTAATGCTATAACATAATAAAGTACATAGGCGGGAGTTGGAGCATTGAGCCCTGATAAAGGAAAGGAAATGCTTATGGAGAAGAGGTTACACATATACACTTCATAATGATAGGCAACACTATTATATATGAAAACATAGTTGAGGAGTAGAAGGGAAAATTAAGCCTAAGTAAGCCATGGTGTAAAATAAGCCTAAGATTAAACTTAGATTAAATATGATATATGTGACCCTGAGTGTGAAGAACTATTATATTCATAGCTAAATAGCTACCCGGCTCCTGGGAGGAGGGGGAGTCCCAATTACCCCTAATATACATACTAATATAAGCAGTTGTCTGCTCTTGCTACCACTGCCACAGGGGCTTAAATATACCTGAAATACACCAATGCAAGACATAACTAGTGCCAAGGACTGGATGTGAGTGTAAATAAAGCCTAAGTAAACCAAGGTGAAATTGAGCCTAGGCCTTATAGAAATTTATGAAGAAGTGTATGACTTCTTAGCCCTTTATGTTCGCCTGACAGAATATGCAAATAAGTCTTAAGTACAGAGTAAGTGAATGATGTAAAGCAAGTTCGAGTAAGCCTAGCTAAGCTAGGAGTTAAACTGGGCCTAATGAGTAATGGAGCCGACAGGTGAATAAATATGACTTCCTCTTCCTTCATTACTTCCTGGTCCTTCGTCATTCCCTGATCCTTTGTCACTTCCTGGTCCTTTTGACTTTTTGGTCCTCACTTAAATGTGTTCTGCTAGTGATAGGATATCCACCCGACCAATGTCTTTTGCTGGGTAAGGGAGGCCCAACATGCCTATGCATGTTGAGTGTATCCACTTCACACACTGCACATGTGTGTGACAAGCAAAATAAGTAAGGCGGGGTCCACTATTGCTATTGCTGCCATTGCAAATAATGGACCGATTGTGCTAATATCTTGGATTTAGAACAAATCAAGGATGTGCTGTCAAAGATGCACCTAAAATTCTTTGAGTTTGTGAATTAATTTAGCTGAAAATTTGTTGATTATGGGTCATGGTTAAGAAAATATAGTACTTTCACTGTTTTGGCATTATTTTTACCTGAAAATACACTGTTGTTCTTGGCTAAAAAACTCAATGTTAGGTTGTGCATGTACAACGTGGGCTTAACATGCTTGCCAAAGATAAATGCACCAGTATATCATAAACACTGATAATACATATAGATTGGTGGCAGTGACTGGCTTTAGTTTTAGCATTTCCATGCATATAGGCTGAATATACAATGTCCAAGGTTGTACTACCATATAAATCTCTCTGTACAAAGGAGATCAACATCGATTTCAGCACTGATGATGATTAATATAGGCATAGAACTTATGTGCATTTAGGACCAAGTTACTAAAATGTGGTAGAGGTAGAATTACACCTGTGCCAGTGAATATGTGAGGAACAAAAGCCCAAACTGATTTCGAATTTTGCAGATAGGCTCATTCACTTCATACAAAGTGCGTACTATTAATACAGCTAGTTCAGCTGAGCACAACTCAACCCAACACTGTCATGAGCGGCTATGCTTCTCTGAGTGCGATCGGCCACACAATGGGCTGTGATAGACAAGTCCTGCACATACCGATTATAGACCTTGCTGAGTATGTAAATTGTGTATGCCACATGTATTATAATTAGTAAGGTCTCTGTAGCTATTCTCCCCTTGCTAGGAAATATAACAAAGCCTTTCATTGCTAATATAATTATACTACCACAGAAACATATTTTATCAAATCTAGCAATGTAGCTTAAAGTGAATTCAGTCATTGGCCATTTGAAACAACCTCAAAATTTTTTGAAACATATATTATCAGCCTCTGGCTGTGAACGGTCGAGGCATTCGCTCTTGGATTGTAGACGTAATTAGGAAGATAAGCATAAAACAGTCTGTACAGAACACAAGAAAAAGTGTACAAAGTTCCAAAAAATGTGGGCAGAGTTTGGAGAAAAGTGTGCAGTTTGCAAAAATGTGCATAGTTTGGAAAAAGTGTGCAGAGTTTAGAAAAAGTGATGCAGAGTTGAGAAAAAAGTGGTACAGATTTTGGAAAAAAGTGAGCAGTTTGGAAAAAATCTAGAGTATTAAAACTATATTTTGGGATTATTCAATTCTCATTAATCATTTAGCCAACTATAGTATGGCAGAGACATGTAGTGTATAAAGGCGGCCTGAAAACAGCACTATTTAAGAGCTAAGAGCGACCAAATGAGAATGATTTGGTCAAAAATTCTTCTGCATTGACATAGTCTATTATACAGGTATATTAGACGTAACAATTTGATGAACCTGCAACATGTGTCCAAAATAGAAACACAAGAATAAGCATTTTGATAACACTATCAAGCTGAGCGTATTGGCCGTAAATATTGGGTGGCCGTCTGGGTAGTGTGGCTGCAAAGTAAATATCAGTCAGTCAATTTTCATGAAATAGGTATTATTTGCACACATACTTGCTTTAAAACTGTCCAGCCTGTTTGTTGGTATAATATTCATTATTGCAACCCTCAATGCATGTAGGGAAATATTGCATTTTTTAATACTCTTTGATAGTCTTAAACAGTATACAGCATACAGTAGACAAAGTCTGTAGAATATATTAGCATGCTTGTAAAGTTTTGAGCAAAGTTTGTAAAGTTTGGAACATTTTTAAAAAAATTGGAAAATTTTTTATAAAGTGTATACTATTTTTTGTAAAGTTTGAAACATTTTTTGTAAAGTTTGAGATTCTGTTGTAAAGTTCAAAACATTTTTTTGTAAATCTGAAGCATTTTTTAAAGTTCAAACTTTTTTGTAAAATTTGAAACATTTTTTTAAGTTTGGAAGAAGTTAAAGTTTATAAATATTGATACAAGTATTCACTTAGATTTTAAAAATGGATATTGAAAAAGCAGTGGACTAATGTAAAAATGCAGCCTTGTTCTCATGAGAAAATAAGTTGCAGCAAGTAATAAAGAAATCACCAAAACTAATAAAATCTTCCTTAAATAATCAGTTCACTTATCAACTATAAATGGTTTCAGCGCCAAGCAATCATTGTAGCTGGGCCAAATATATTATGGGATGTAAATTTTATAGACTTAAGAGAGTTTAAGAATAAAAATTCCAGAAATCGCTATACTTTAATGGTTGTCGATGTCTTTCCCGCAAGGCCTATGGACAGGCAATGACTAATAAAAGTTCTACAACTACATCACAAGCCTTTAGAAAAAATTTTGCAACAAGCTGTTCCACAATCAATAAGAAGTTATCATGGTAATGAGTTAAAAGATGAGTTATAATAGTTTACTTAAATCAAAATCAATAAATCATATACAAAAAGCAGCCCTGAAATAAAAGCCAACTTGTACGAACGCTTTCATAGCACATTATGAGGAAAATTGATACAAATTTTGACTTATTATTTGAATGAGAACTGGATTAGAGTATACCTACCAAAATATT
This sequence comes from Mermis nigrescens, assembly GCA_036768485.1. Taxonomy (NCBI): domain Eukaryota; kingdom Metazoa; phylum Nematoda; class Enoplea; order Mermithida; family Mermithidae; genus Mermis; species Mermis nigrescens. The sequence goes on along the minus strand of JAVLUZ010000637.1, from coordinate 136,607 downwards.
ATCGAATGGTATAACAACACCTCACATAGAAGTCTTAACAATATACCCGCCAAATGATGTAAACTCACTGATGAGTAATTTCGAATTAAGGAGCTATCAAACAGCTGTCCTAAAACGTATAAATTATATGATCTCTTGGATGAAGCAATAAGAGGCGCCTTCTATGCAAAAGAGCTGATGGTGGCTGAGCCTAATGCTGAGCAACACAAAAGAATAGATAAAGCTATAAATAAGAGCAAAGTGCGAGTTATATGTACGTTTTAAAAACTAGCCAAAGAAATTTGATACCTTTTTGTCAAAATCAGATTTCAAATTTTATGAACAATTAGAATGATTATGTATCGTCCTTTTGCTCATATTTTTTCTGGTCCAATAAAATCAGGTAAAACAACATTGGTAAAGCAACTTTTTGAAAATAGAGAAAGAATAATTGATGCTAAAATTGATAAACTCATCGGTTTTATAGTGAGGAATGGCCTCTGTACTATAAGATGATAAATGTAATTATAATAAAGGCTTGCCAGATTTTGGCACTTCAAAGAAAGAAGTCATGTGGCCCAGCTAATAGTTGATCTAATGCATGAAAGTGAAGAAAATTATGAAATTTTACAATTATTCACTCGTGGTTGTCATCATTGGAACATTAATGTTATAGAATTTAAGCAAAATCCATTTAATGATGATCTTTTTACCTCACGCATCAATTCCTGATTATATTACTCTGTTCAAAAAGCCAGTAGATCAACTGCAATCGCATATTTTATTGCCTTATTTATAGCCTAGTAATACAAAATATTTTTTTGAAGCATATATTGATGCCATGTAAACCGCATGGGTACCTGTTAATTCATCTGACACAACAGATAATTTACACATATTAGAAACGAGTATTTTTAGCAAACATCCTACATTTTATGTGCTAAAAACTATAAATATACATAGTAACCTATTTGAAACTTACTAAAATGGCTCCTCAAAGCCTACAACAAAACAGTAGTTGTTTACATTTGTTAAGTATTGCAAGAAAACCCAACACAATGCACTTATAAATAATGCTGGTAAAGATCAAATCTTATCTATTCGCAATTGTGCAAAAAATTTTCTAAGTAGCGACATTTGTATCACTGACAAAGGAAGTACAAAAATTAGAAAGATTTTGAAACAAAATACAATATTTAGCTAAAAATAGTTGCAAAAAGATTTAATTATTCAGAATATTGGCTTTCTCTACCTCTTTTTTGATCCCTATTTAATCAGTTGTAGGCAGTCAACTAGTAATGCATTAATGCAAGAAATGATGAAACCTGAAGAAAAGATAGTTCTAGTGCCAGTAGATATTGCTGAACAAAGCAAACTAGTGGATCAAGTTTTAAAGGCCCTGAATCGGAGATGTACAAGATTTTAAGCGACAAGTATTTATCATCAGGCTTGAAAATGATAAAGTATAACCAAAACGTCCCACTTAGAGTATAGCTAATAAGAAAGATGAGAGCATAGTGGCAAGTGAGGGCGAGTTTTCCTGAAATGAAGAAAATCTATAAATAGTACAAATGTTCAATCAAAATAAACAATAAAACATGCATGTACAATTCAACCTGAAAACAGTGCCTTTGGCTACAACATTACACAGAACAAGCCTCACAAACTGGGCATGGCCCAGATTGCTGTAGAGGCGTACCATATAGCGAGGTGGTGGATTAGGATGATATCTTCGAATCACTATTTAAAATGGCTGTTCTTATGTTGAGATCTGTTGGCAAAAGCGCAGAGAAACATGCATTAGTGGATGGTGCTAATATTGCATCAGATGTGATGCAGGGAAAACCTTTAATTCAGTCTGCCGAAGAACATTCCAGGCATGAGGCGGCGCTATTCATAGATGAGGCATCCAAAGCTATGTTGGTGATGGCTAGGCATGCGTGCCAAAAGTCTATAAATATGAATAATGATGACGTATTCACAAAGTAATCCGAAAAATAGCTCTAATTGACCGGTAAAATCTATCTCAAAATAAGAAATCTGAACTCGATCTTTCCACTGTCCCTCCTACCCAAGTCTCAGTTAAAAGAGGATATTGGATGAAGTGTAGCCTATGCACCCAATAACAAATGAAGGTTTTAATAAATTTGGGATACCACCCCATCCTCACTATTTGCAAACGAGCAGATGTTATATGTACATAGCACTAAGAATTAAAAAAGTAATGGCTGCAGCAGAAGAGAATAACTCAAATATGTGTTAATCAACCTTATAGGCAAAACATTATCTGAGCAAGTCACAGGGTTTTTTAGGCACTTGATTAGTGTTGGAGAGCTCAAACATATACGCATATAGGGAATATTTTGAAACTGAATTAAATCATAGTTATGATGCAAAATTTTCTCAACTCAGTCTGCACTGTATTTTTAAGAAGGTGGGGCTAATGTTGACGTTGAAGCTAATAAACGATTTAAAGAACGAGAGTAATGCTGTTTAAAGACTCGAGTGTTGTAGAAGTATCTGCGCCTTTACACATTGAGCTCTTCTCTCAAGACAGGAGTTTACTGAATTTCACTGATTTCTGCCTAGAATTACACAGAACAGTAATAATTTTGTCATACAGCCTGAGCAAATAACGATGGCATATATTGCCAAATACCTCTATAACAAGTATTGCTATGACAAAACATGGATATTTCAAATTCTTCCAGGGAATGCCTAATTTTATATTGTTTACAGCCCAGCTTTTGAGACGTTTAGTTCTTGCTTTTGTTGAGGGAAAAAATCTTGAGACACTTTGTCAAAAACGCCATTTAATTTCAACCCATTTAGCATTTATGATGTATAAGTAATGTATGATGGACAAACTCATTCACTGAATGTGTTCAAGCTAAAATAAGTTTATACATGCATTTAATCAGTTGTATGATGTGCTTAATATTGGATAATAATAAACGGAATTTTATCAGCAGAAATGAGTTCAAACCAAGTCATTGTTTCTTTGTGTTTGACCTGACGCTTGATTCGGATAAGAGTGGTCAGGATCTAGTGCGTAAAGCAACAAGAAGTATAAATGTCAAGATTGCAGACGCTTTGCCTGATTCCAGATTGCAATGTAATATAAATGCCGAATTTAATAATCTGATTATGATTGATAAAAACCGCAGCAATTTTCATGATTTTAATGCTTAGCAATGAACACACTCAAAATAGTACACATTTTAGGCGCCAATTTTGCTGTGAACAGAATTTTGTTGGCGTCATATATAGTGATCGCCTTCTACCTATACCCCACTACCCTGCTGTAATATAGCCAATTTGATTTCAGCAATGAACCATGGTTCACACTGGTTGGCCTATGTTCTTCAATTGTGATCACATTGTGATTATTTTGATAGTTATGGTCAAAAACCTTTGTTGAGCTCAAAGAATATATTGAGAAAAATGCAACATCATACTCGAACAATAATTTGAGGTTCAGGGTCGTTTAGCTAAATCATGTGGCTATATATGCATCTATTTTGAATTTTTGAGCAAAAGGCGTTTCATTCAAAAGAGTCGGTAAATCTGTGCACACACACCAAAAATCTATAAATACTTGGAGAAAATGTGAAAAGAAACAATTTTTGATCCTAAGATAGTTTTACATGATGCTTCCGAGCGATTTTAAAGAATCAAATTTCAAATCTACCTTCATTACAAAGCTGCCTAGACATGTAATGCTTGATGGTTATTAGGTAGTAGGGCCAGCCAAAATAATCCATGCAAACATTTGAAATAATATATCTAGAGCTCAAGATTCAATATTATAATTTCAAAAAATTCTGTACAAATAAAAATGCTTACTCCCTGCGCCAGGTATTTGAATATACACGATCTTGTGAAATTAATCACCGAGTGAATGAAAATGGTCAGCACAAATGAAAAATTTGACTATACTCAGCATATAAGCTTACAATATGATGATAATAAAAAGTGCTGTCATCTCAAATTCAACACTGCACATAGCCAATTCGGATTTCAGCAATGAACCATGGTCACACTAGCATACAATTATGTTGCACAAAGAATTGACTATAGCTGCCCACCATTCACCCAATATGCTAGGCGGAATGCATAATTTTTGAGCATATATTGTGATATATTCAAATCCTAAAATTGTTGGCAATGTTTTCGCCCGCTTCTGCAGATGATAAATATTGAAGGAACTATATGGATATGGTAAACCACTCCTATATTAGTCCACACTATATACCAGTCTCAAAAATCATTTAATACTTATTGAAACTGAAGTTAAAACCGATCAGGACATGCCACTTCCTTGGAAGTTTAGAAAAACTATCTCCTAAATTGCATTTCAATTGTATTTAGATATTTAAGCCCATGTGGCAGTGGTAGCAAGAGCTGACCACTATCTACTAAGTATTGCAGGTTAGGGGGTGGGACTCTCTCCCCCACTGAGGACCCATTGGCAAAATAAGAGTAGAACAGTGGAGTAATATACATAATAGGCTATTTCCCTAGCTCAGCTAGGTTTAGTTTACACTTAGTTCAGGTTTAGTCTTAATCCCATCTTAAGTCTCAAGCTGGTACTAGTGCCACACTTTGACACTTCCTGCCCTCAACTATATCCTATCCTTAATCATTGCAGGTGCTATAGCATTTTATATCATTAACCTTTTGCCTATCCTCTACGATTAAGTGCCCCTGACCCCCCACCTCAGGGAGAAAAATCTGCAACCCCCTCGCCTATACTTAATGAATAGGGCTATTTTATAGCATTTCCTGCATAGGATTGATATAACTACTCAAACATTAGCTATGACTCTGTCCATTTTGCATAGACACATTATGCAACTAAACTTGAGCACGAAAGGAGTGAGTATGATATAAATATGACTTCCTGGTCCTTCATTACTTCCTGGTCTTTCGTCACTTCCTGGTCCTTGTCACTTCCAGGTCCTTGACTTCCTGGCCTCGCTTAGGCTGACAGAAAACGGTACCATTATATAGAAGAGATAGGCCGACTTTTTCACACATTATAACATGGCGGTACCCATAAAATGTGCTTGCGCCTCTCTCTATACCACTAACTTTGCTAAATCAGGTCTTAATAACATTAGGATTACGACTTAGTAATGCTGCTCTATGCAATGCAAATGTTGATGTGAATAAAAACTTTTCATATTTGTACCTGCTATGCGCTATTACTATGATCGATTTATAAAATCATTCTATTAAAAAGTAGTTGTAGCAGAAGAAAAGTTCTCGGCGATTACTAGGAGACATGCAAATGGTGGGACTAAGAAAATGTTGACTATATATGCAAAAAATTATAAGAATCTGCTTATAGACTCTGTTTTTCTAAGAAAACAACATCAGAAGATATTCTACAGTCCTGAAACAAAAGTTCCATCTAAAACATTTCTACTGGTTTGTTGAAGGATCTTAGATAGAAACTTTGACATTTACTAAACATCCGCTTATGTTGCATACTAGTATCGCATTTTCAGAAGAGATGATGATCAATGTTCAGTTGATTGTTACTGGCTGATGTACATATGATTTATGACAGTCGCATCCATATGTGGGCAGCACCAAAATTCTGGGGAGGGGGCAATATTTTTCAGAGCTCAAAAAATGGTCTTTAAAAATGATGGTATGGCAAAAACACCATTTACAACTTTCTCAATGAGCACTTGGCATAAAAAAATCGCGTATAAAACGAGAAAAATTTTCAAAAATTGAATTCTGGGGCTATTTTGCTTTTTGGGGGAAGGGTTATTTGGTTTCTCGGGAGCGGTGCATACCCACAATTCCCCCATGCCCAAGTGAATCGCACTGTCTGCTGTTTATTAAACTCTCAGTTGTCCGTGTCATGATTAAATGTGAGCGTAGGAAGGGGCGGGGGTTAGGGTGTGCATCTGAGACCTGAGCTGGAAGGCGGGGGTTGATGGGGTATGCACACCGAACCAAAATACCCCCTCCTAGAATTCAATTTTTAAATTTTTTCAGTTGTTTTCAGCTTTTTTACGCAAATGAATAGTATGGCATGAGAAACATTGGAAAATGGTGTTTTTTTGCTATATTACAATTTTTAGGGCCATTTTTTGACCTTAGAAAAAATCTTGCACCTCCAGAACTTTGGTGCCGCCCACCTTACGGTATGCACTCCATATAAGACCGAATACCCCAGAAACGAAAGCTACTCTCCCCAGAATTCAATTTTTAAAATCTTTTTTTGTTTTTTTCCGCAGTTTTTGATGCCAATGGATATTGCTATTGATGAGAAACAGTCAAAAACGGTATATTTCGCCATACTACTATTTTTGCGACCATTTTGACCTTTGAAAAAGTATCACCATCATGAATTTAGGCGCTGCTCACATATGATGATTTTCGCCAATTTGAATCATCTCCTTTTGTCCAAAATTATTTTAAACAATTTTTACAAAAAAGTATTTAGTTTCATCAACCAGAAAAAATCTTTCTAGCTAAAAATTCCTGACATTTATGTGTGTGGACAGAAGGATTTATATATGCATTTGTGCAGGGCAATATGAAAACGCCCATTGAAGCATTGCCCCAAAGCAACTCATAATTTTTAGAATTAGTTTAAGGCATTTTCTGACCTTTTAAATTTAGTAGATAAAAATTTACATGCAAAAAGTATCAATAACTCGGCAAAAATAAAAATATCCTGGAGTGCTTTTTAGCGAGCTCTATGTACTGTAGAAAAATGAGTAGTATACCACTGTCTCCCTGGTGCGCAACATATACACAATGCTTAAGCATAGGCAAAGTGGGTAAAACCTCGCTCCCTGGTAGTAAAATCGAGGTCGAGCGAGGGAGCAATAGGGTTGGAGACCTACTTGTCAGCCAAAGGTGTAGCCTGCTGGAGCCGTCAGTAAGGCTGAGGGGTCCAGGAGAGTCCTGAATAGGGGTTTCTCCGCATTTTATCGGATTTTTAAAGTAACAGTTGGTTCCAAAACAACTTGTTCCGAAACAAAATTGGCAGTGTGTTTGTTTTTTTGTTTTTGTGTGTGTGTGTGTGTGTGTGTGTGTGTGTGTGTGTGTGTGTGTGTGTGTGTGTGTGTGTGTGTGCTGTGTCCATGGGGTGCCAGCCCGAGTCCACAAGCACCACCAAGGTCCACAGCAAGCTACTGTGTTCACTATAGCCACTTTAGTATGTACATGTATGCATTATAGTTCACCATAGTAGTCAATTATTTCGTCTATCAGGTCATAGCTGATTATTATCTACGTGCAAATTAATTATTTTGATGGCCTTTGGCCTTCTTAATACAAAATATTGTACAGTATACTTCAATTTGGTAGTCAGGTACTAGAACGTTTTTAATTTTTTCAACAGCATCAAGACCGTATTTTTCTTAATCAGTGTTAAGATTAGCTTTGTGCACTAAGTCTAAAGCCAGCTGTTTTTGCAGGGTACATTGACTTTTATCTCCTTTCCTAATAGACTCCAATTTAAGCTAATGTTCAGCTTTGCGATTCTTCTTAGTACAGCTTGGGGTAAGTGATAAGATATCATTTGATGCAGTTTTTATGTATGCTCCTCTACCCTATTTGTTTGTTTCATCTACTACAACTACCTTAAAAATCATATCTTCATCAAAGCTAAACTCCTTATTGGACTGGGCTATATTTTCAATAATACTAAAACTTTTTCAGCGTTCATAATACATGATGCTGAGTAAATGGGACTAATACAGGAAAAGCCAAGACATGAATGCTTGGATGTTCTAGGCCTATTAGATTGTCTGTGAGGTAATACTTGAGCATCCTTTGAATAGCTTGCTTAAACATCTCTTCTATATCAGGAGAGTACATCAAGGTAACAAAACCTTAGCCAAAACGTCCTTGCACTTGAATTAAATCTAAAAACAAAACTGAATAAGTGTTCGCCTACTTTAAAGTACTTATCCACTTTTGTAGAAATAAACTACATACAAAATAATTCTTATTTGTAGACAAAGTTATTGCAATGGAGACCCTTCAACAGTGGTAATATTTTTTTTAATTTTGGCGTCTAAAATGCATTTACTATAGTTTTGCAAAATTCAAAAATTGCTAGTGTTGATCTTGGTCGCTTTTAATATTTATTTCAACAGTGTTGAATGCTTTTTGAGCACAGGTATGGAATGTGGACTAATATATGAATGATTAATAATAACCATTTATTATCCTTCAATATTTACGACTAGCAGAAGTAGCATTAAAAATATTCTTAACAACTCGAGGCTTGACTATATCACAATAAACGTAAAAATTATGCATTCCACCTAGCATGTCTGGTGAATGGTGTGCTACTAGGGTCAAATCTTGTGCCACAGCATAATTTATATTGCTAAACTGGCTCTCTAGAAATTCCATCATATAAAAAATGCTTTTGTCAATTTTACATTACGAATATATTTTGTATTAATTTTTAGGTGACAGAATTTCTTATTATCATCATACTTTATTGCCAAAGTATTGCAAGTAATCAAATTTTTTCTATAATTCTAATCGCTTTTATTCCATTAGTGATTGTCTTAATCAAGTCATCTAAATTTAAATACCTTGCTCGAGGAATTAAGATTTTTTTGTCACAAATTGTTTTGATGTCATAAAAGTGTCTCATATTCTGGTCCTTGGCAACATTGTGCCATGTATTTGCATAAATTATCTCAGCCAAACCAACCTCCCAGTTGCCAGTTAATTCGATTCCCCTAGGTAGGTTAGTTACAAATATGGCCGCAGTATTGGTTTCCTGTGAATTGCTTGGAAGTGTTATGTAAAACTGCTTAGGAATCTATGTTTATAATTCTAAGTCATTAAAGCATATATAAATTTTCTCACTGAACATAGATAGAACAATATTTTCCGAATGGAATACATCTACTCCTGCAAACAATGAAATGGACTCACATATGACCACAGCTTATTGAGAAAAGTCCTTGTACTTGTGCATTATTGTATGTATATGCAAGTAAATTATTTGAAATGTAATTTTTCAATTGTCTAAGTGGCTTTCGCCCATAGCTTTCAAAATAGTCACAATTCTTCTCACTGTGAAAATATATGGCTACCCAGTGAGAGCCAGGTTTGCTGCTTGTGTCAAAGTTTACCACTAGTGCAAAGGGATATGCTTTTATAGGTGGTAAGCAATCTAAAAGAAAAGCTCCTAAAAAATGAGTCATTTTTAATATTATGTTCAATAATTTTAAATATTTGAATAGTGTTCATGTTTATGCATTATAATCATGAAACGTGTTTCAGTCTTTGTCAATCATTATTAGATTATCAAACTCAGCATTAATAATTATTTTTACGCCAGAATCAGGCAAGTATCGGCAAATCTTACAGATATGCTTGTTGTTCCTTCCCACACTAGATCCCAATGCCCTCCATCATCTGCATCAGGTGTCTAATCAAATACAAAAAAACAGTGACTCGTTCTAAACTCATTTCTGCTAATAAAATCACCTTCTTGCCCTATATCTAAAGCATCAAACATTTGAATATATGCTTGCGAGTACCTATTGTGTTTAAATGAAATGTCGAGTGGGTAAGCAGGATATGTTATGCCTACTGCTTGTTACTTTTACATTGTATATGCTGAACGGCTTGAACTTAAATGATGATTTTGCTAGATTGACTCAATAAGCACTGCCTTCAACACAAGCAAATAATATATCTCTAGGCAGCTGACCAGTAAACAATGTTTAATCGGGCGTTTCTCTTGCAGGATTTGAGATGTGTAGATTAATCATAGCTATGCGTTCAATGGGATATTTTGCAGTATATGCACAGTGTCTAATACCTTGACTTTTTGGATAAAAATTTCATTTGCGAGACTTTCAAGTTTAAGACAACATCCTGAAAGCACTGCAATAAAAACGCATCACCATTTATTTGTAATTCTAAGCAAAAAATTGGTGAAATTAATCAGATACCTGTCCTGCAAGACCATGTCAATGTGCAGTGGAGCCGTAACTTCTACAACGTTTTCATCTTTAAACATAGCAGTTCGCTTTTTGAATGATTCACCATCTTTTGTGTCAACATTAGTGCCACTGTCATGAAAATATAACCCTGCTTTCAAGTGTGAATGCTTAGCATCATACCCATAATTCAGTTGAATTTCAAAGTATGTTCTGTATGCATATTTATCAGAGCTGTCAAAAACTAATTTGCCTCCTAAAAAGCATTTTATCTGCTTGAAGAAAGTTTTATCAATAAGGTTTAAAGGTGCATAGTCGGGTACTGCTGCTCCAGCAGCAACTGTTGGTTTTTTATTTGTAGTAATATATAAATGTACTTTTTATTCAGCTGTAGATAATGGGAGTCTGGGGGTATTCTGATTCATAAGGCTTATCATTGGTAATCAGATGTGTAGGCTGGATTTTATGCCAAAAGCCTTGATTCATAACAGACCTGGGTTGAAGGGACCATGAAAAGGTCCAATTCAGTCTTAATACTTGGTATAGATTTTACATCTATGAGCGCCATTGTTTTTAGAAAAAGCATCTATCATGCTAGTATTTAAAGACTTTGGGCGGCTACCAAGACCCTCTCCTTGCTGCTGCTGGAGGGCATGAGAGGCCTCATCAAACAATTGAGCAGCTTCACGCTTTGAATGTTTCTTAGTAGACTCGAAAAGCGGTTTTCCCTGGGCTGAATCATACACTATGTTTGAACCTGCTACTAGAGCATGCTTTCCATTCGCTTACCAATAGATTGCAAAACAGGGATGGCCATTCTGAAAAGTGAGCAAAAAAAGCTGCCAAGGCTAATACCCCGCTGGTGTGGCATTCCTTTGAAACCCTTCAACCCATAGCCTGTTTGAGCTCCCTGCCCAGTGTAGTATTCCAACCAAATGCTCAAATCACCAGGAGTAAATTGTACCGGCATTTTTGTAATTTTATTTGATTAAATTTAATACAGTAAGTATTCACAGACTTTCATCTCAGTCAAATCCATTGCCTGCAGCGAAAATCTCCCTAGCTTGCCTATTACCCACACTTTCAAGCGGAACATTTGTGCAATTGAACACTTTCAACAGTTCTTTTGTGCCAGGATTCTGCTGATTTTTTTTGCGCTCATGTGCCAGGTCATTAACGAAATCTATAATATTTGAGTCTTCAATTTTTTGACCATCTATTACAAGTTCACCACCTGGCTCAATTTCAAGAAATGAATTAGTATGTACGTGGTTAAGGAGCAGCTTTGCCTTTGAAATTTGACTTTCTGGCATACCAGAGAGTATTTCTTCATCGCTAATTGCATTACTCACATCTTCAGCAATGCCAGCTTTGTTCTAGCAATCACTTAAATGTTCTAGCAATCACTTAAATTTGACAAGTATCTGATTATATTTTATGAGCTTTGCACCAGGTGGTACATTTTTGTTATTCAAGATTTTTTGCATCTCATTATCCAAGGAATAGAGTAGAATGTCCACTGGCTTATAACTTTCACTAATCATTTTTCAGTGTGTTTCATTTTCTACCTGTAATTGTGTCAGCTAATAAACTGCCTGCAATTTTAAGTATAGGAGTAAGTAAAAGTAGAAGATGAAACCACTGTCTTGTATTATGATATTTCTTCTTCTTTTGTACTTGCCTGTATATTGTTTGCCAAGTTTCTTATTTGATTTTGATACCTTCGAAGTTTGTTGATATCTTTCCCAGAAAAATGAATTTTACTGTTCAGGAAATTGTTTGCACAGTCGCAGAAACAAAGGATTTGATCTTAAGTTGCAGTATTCATAATACCGTCTCTTTGAGGTTTCTTTGTTTTACATAAGAGATGTAGACATGCAAAATTGCGTTTTAATCGTTCTTTACCCATTTTTACATTATTGTATTAGTGTTTGTCTTAGTATTTATAGATTTTTGTATATAAACAGTGGGACTATCACTAAAAATATCTGTTTTTAATTCAAGATTGTCTCTAGAATTTTGAGTGAGATCAATCAGGAGATAGTCATGCTGTTGAGAAGTAGCATTGGAATAGGCTTCTAGAGAATATTTTGGATTGGTTGGATAGAGCTCCCTGGATAGCATTTGTGCTTGTAGCTGATCAGCAGGATTTTTGAATAAAGCAATATAATCCGAGTTTATACGCTAATGTTCTGAAGCTTTCAAAGAAAGCGTTTTGTACAATATGAATGATGCTAATATTCCAATGATGACAACCTCCTTGATGAATAGTTGCACAATCTGAGCATTACAATTGCTCTCTTGCATTAAATCATCGAGTATCAAAAGTTGTATGGTAGGGCTGAATTGCTTGAAGTAACTAAAATCAGGAAGCTCCTCCATAAATGACACATGATCGATTTTCTTATAAAGCGGTTGGTTTTCTGCAAAGCACCACCAAATCTTTTAATTTTAGTATCAATCAAACGTTCTCTGTTCTCAACAAGTCGCCTAAAAAACATTGTTTTGCCTGGTTTTGTTGGCCCTGAGACAAGGCAAGTGAAAGGATGTTGAAAAATTATTTTTGTTTATAAATAATGATTTTATATATAAATGTTTATAGAAAATGGTCACCATACAGAACATTGTGCTAACTACAGCACTACCAAATACAATAAATCTAAATGATGTCTATCTGAAATTGCTAAATACTGCGCAATAAAATCGTCAAAAATTTCCAGGTATTGTATTTCCATTACCTCAGGCAACATTACTGATTTTCAGATCGGGTAAAATTGTGTGTTGGAGCTAAAACTATACAGGAAGACAAAAATACGATAAAGGCTTCCATCCATATACTAAAGATCGAGAATTCAATGTTGAAAATAAAGCCTGAGCTGTTTGTTGGCCTGGCTAACTTGGGATTTCGCATTAATCTTTGTGAATTTTATGCGATGGTAAATGGAAAATGCATTTACGAAGTAGAAACGTTTCCTAGCTTAGTATACAAATTTATAAATGTAACAGTTGTTGCTCTTTACAAGCGGGAAAATGATTCTCACAGGCGCAAATTACAAGCATGAGTTACATGTAGCATATAAAGTAGTTTTGACAATGCTTGAACAATGCCAAATTAAATAGTGAATTTTTCAAACTTTACAAGAAAAATTTCTAAACTTTACAAAAAATTTTCCAAAACCACACAGAAAATCTTCCAAACTCTGCAAAATTCCTAATGCTTAAGCACGCAAAATTAATTCCATTT
>JAVLUZ010000637.1:0-123337 GCA_036768485.1 Mermis nigrescens | reverse complement strand
TAAAAGCTTGCTAAAATCTATTCTGGTAATCTTCCAGATAAGTACGCTTTAAGAGTCAATTTCTGTAAGAATCACCCAGCCCGGCCCTGTAGTAAGGACGGAAAGTCAAAATTTAAGCTACCCTCATTTTAACATATTTTGCACAGTTTTTAATGGTGAACAACACGGCATAAAGCGTTTCGCACAAAACACGTTTTTGGTTGGTACATCGAGCTCAAAGTTTAAAAAATTGGCACTTTTTGTCAAAAAAGGCTGCATTTACTTTTATGACTATAACTTTTAACGATTCAATATATCTGAGTCAGCTTTTTTAAATGAAAGAAGAAGCTTTGTGCTGCATATTAAACCTTGATTATTGTCATTTACCTGACATGTTAGGAATTACATTTGACTGAAAGTGAAAAAGTCAGATTATTTCCACTTAAAAATTTCAAATTTTGTTCTATATCTCCTAGCAAGTGATTCTTTAAATTTCAGTATAATGTCGCATTTTGCCTTAGTGTGTGTGGCTGACAAAAAATACAACAAATTAAAGAACAACTTTTTGAGCAATGAGTTGTCATGCAAGTCAACTCAATGCGAGTTTGACCATGCATTCATGCCCAAAAGTTCTCTCCTTTGTGTTATATCTCGCACACCAGCTGATAAAAAGTCTAAAAATTTTAGAGTAATCATCCACTTAATCTCTTGATCTAATTGGAGGAAAAATGTAAAAGTCATCGGATTATTAATTGAATAACGAACCTCAAACCAAGTGCAAGTTATGTAGAAATGACTGATTAATAGCAAATGAAATTGTTCATTTTTACTCATTACTCCTGCATTAGACATGAAACATTATCAAAATTCTTATATAATGTGACATTTTGTCTTTTTTTATTGTTTCAGTGAAAAATTGCGAGAATCAATGAGCCACGTTTTGAGTTATGGCTCTTGACATAAATACTTCTATGAGGATTATTAGATTATTGATACAAAAATCCCTTTGTTCAACAGCTACCACGCCAGTCATTTGTACATTGTAAAAATGTTACTGCGGTGTAGCACTGGCCTTTTTCAGTATGGAGGTATATAAGAGATACTCCAATTTTATCTGAGCTCAATTATCTAAAATTGACTGAATTTCCAGCTAGCAACTGTATGGCTTAATGCCAGTTTTACTGAATTTATCATCAAAATGTCAGAATTAGTAATGAAATCAAAATGTTCTGAAGTGAAGAAAGCTAGTAATTTAATAAATACTTCATTTCAGCTTATCGAATATCCATACATGCAAGTAAATATTTTTTGAAGTGCAGGTCTCGAGAAGTGCATACCTAGCAAACTCGGGCATATGCAATTCAGGTGGTGTTCAGGGATCGAAACAGTGAACACATGTGAAAAGTCAGTTAAACAATGACAAATATATGGATGTTCATGCTTAATCTTGATTTGCATCAGTGAGCCATAGATGGTGTCAGTGGAAGTTTTTGTAGAAAAAAACTCGAAATTATGAGCTATAAAGACATAATTATGAACAATAATGTAGCTGTGAAAAACAAATTACTACGATTGAATCATGCTTCAAAACAGTCACTGAGCAGCAGGGCATCTTCCATTTCTTCTAACTCTAATTCAAGGTTCTGATCAGCCATCACTGCGTTTTCAGTGTACAACAATGATTTTTTGGGTTAATCTGAAGAAATACAAGGATCAGACATTAACACATCTTCCATTAAGAAGAGCGTGAAATTCTCTAGCTATTTACAGAAAAAATTTTTAAAATATATATCGAAACCACAAAGAATAATGAATTAAAACGTCTAAAACTACAGTAATTTTCCAGTATGGCTGCCTACATGGCCAAAAATGAAAAATGCGAATTCTCTATCAAATCAGGCGAGTGAGCAATCATTCAACAGCTTTTTTTACAGGCTTTTTGAATTGGGCTCAAACATTCGGTAATATACAGTCTATGGCGTGTAATAAGCATAGCTTATGGGGGCAGCCATATTTGTAAAATATTTAAAATGCGTTAGGAAACAGTGAAGGGCGGGCTTAGAAGGAAAACCAAAAAATGAAGATTTTAGAGGATGTTGAAACGCAACTATTTTGCCAGTTTTCAGCATAATATCACGAATTGGTTAGAATTGAGGCCATGTTCAAATTTCAGCCGTTTTTGCTATGTGGCTTACTGTAGCTATAGAAAATTGAAAGTTTTTTTGGCAAAATAGTTTAATTTTTCTATTTTACATTCAGAAAACTTTACTTTTTTGAAATCGTTCTGACGGTTCTTGAGATTAAGTCAAAAAACTATGTCTGACACTTAGGCTACATTAGTGGTTTTGTGTGGTTTCACACTGAGTTATGTTTATTAATTAATAGATTATCATAGAAGCAACTGTGTCAAATAAAAGATATATCATTTGAAAGGAAATTTAATTCTCTTCATCATATTTGCTCAGTCATTTCACCATCTTAAAGCTATGTAATGCTGCATTTGCAAATGTAAAAATTTTCCTAAATCAGTGAAAACGCTGTGCCATAAATTCATCCTCTGGGCATTTATCAGTGACATCTTGTGCTGCCTCCTCCGATTCTTGTTTCCTAGCTGCACGTGACTAGAAATTTGCTATTTGTTGCCACTTGAGATATTCTGGTGAGCTGAATTGTGGTAAACTTCGCAATTCTTTTGCCACATCTTGTGGATCATACTTTTGACGATCCTGCACACCATAGTCGAATTTTTAAATAAGATATTGATGCAGTTTTTCAGAAAAAAAAATCTTGCATATCATGCACTGCTGTGGAGCACAACCTCCTTCTAAATGACCAATATTATCATTAGTTGAGTATGCTTGCCATTGGTCTTATAAGACTTCATTTAAGCTAGCTAGCCAAGGTGTCAGGTGCTGTTGCTTTATTGTATTAAGATATGTTGTAACTGCTGCATCACGTAAACTCTGCCTCTCAGGGTGATATTGATGGAAACCTAGATCTAGGTGGTCATCAATTCTTACAGCTTACATAAGATTTAAACATCCACGTGCAGAACACATGAACAGATTTGATCTAGTATCATGAAAAATATCAGAAGAAGAATCGGCTGTTGTTGTTGCTTCTTGACTTATGTCTTGAGTATCCACAGCGTCGATACAAGAATCTGACTCGGCAATCTACCCTGGTGGTAAACCATTGTTGGGGTGAACGTACATTTCCCATGTTTACCTTACCAGGAATTTTTAGGAATTAGGATTTATGTCAAGAGCTGTAACTCAAAACGCGGTTCGTTGATTTCCGCAAGTTTTTACTAATAAAATATGAAGGCAAAATGTCATCTTATATTAGAATTTTGAGAATGTCATATGTCTAATGTAGGAGATATGAGTAAGAAAAGAACAATTTTATGTGCTAATAGTCAATCAGTTATTTCTACATAACTTGCACTTGCTTTGAGGTTCGATATCCAATCAATAATCCGTGACTTTTAAATACTTCTGCCATTTAGATTAAGAGACTAAGTGGATGATTACTCTTAAATTTGTAGACTTTTTATCAGCTTGTGTATGAGATATATTACAAAGGAGAGAACTTTTGGGCATGAACTCTTTGTCAAACTTCAAACTCGCATTAAGTTGAAATGCATGAAGACTCATTGCTCAAAAAGTGCTTCTTTAATTTTTTATTTTCTGCCATACACGCACTAAGGCAAAATGCCACATCATACTGAAATTTCAGAATCATTCGCATTTAGTATAGGAGATATAGAACAAAATTTGAAATTTTTCGGTGAAAATAATCTCACTTTTTCACTTTCAGTCGAATATAATTCATAAACCCGTCGAGTTTATGACAATGATTGAAGTATAAAAATGCAGCACAAAGCTTCGTCTTTTATTTAAAGAAAAGTTAACTCGGATATATTGACGCATTAGAAAGTTATAGTCATAAAAATGAATATAATCATTTTTGACTAAATCTGTCAATTTTTAGAACATTGAGCTTAATCTTCCATGCGAAAAATGTGTTTTGTGCAAAACGCTTCATGCCATATTGCTCAGCGTTAAAAACTGTAAAGCATATGTTGAAATGAGGGTAGGTTGAATGTTGACTTTCCACCACCGGAGTGAAATTGACTATTAAGAGTTTTCAACTTTACCCTTGAATGAATCCTTTAAAGTACTCATAATTCTAAAAGTTGGGGGTACTACACCCTTATCCCTCACAGCTAAGTGCCTGTCAATAGTAATACAATTTTGTTTAAAGCTTTATTGCTTATCAATTGCTATGCACACATCCTGATTGCTGTGCTTCAATTTAAAATGATATTGTATTCGATTAGCATTGACTAAACAAATTGTGGTCCGTGCGAAAGGTTCTGTAAAATAGAGTGCCTATGGGTACAGTAAGGTAATTCGAATGTATTGAAAATTCAGCCGATCGGCTTGTGTCCAGGCTTTGCATACACCTCTTTCGCCATCTAGTTGGCTACTCGACTTATTGCACGTTATTGGGCTTATCATTTAATTTGTTCATGTGGGCTAGTTCTGATTTTAAGCAAGACAATCAGCGCACAGATGTATTGCACAGGAAACAGTTAAGGCGGCTGATGTCGAATACCCGATGCAAAGCTCATATTCAAGGATTAGTGAATCAGTTGACGCGAGGGACTGGTAAGAAAGCTGTGCATTAAGCTGATTAGCTAAATTACATATGCCTTCGAATCACCTTACTGTAAAAAAATCCCAGAAAAATTTTGAAACGGACTATAGCTCATGAATTCGCTCGGCAAAACCAATTCATTTATTACCTATAAGGCTATAACACCCGATCTCTTCATTGCTCAACTAGCAAACTGTAAAAAAATTCGCTATCTACTCTGCCATGCAAGGGAAAAATCGAGTGCTATGCTATACAGTAATTAGAAAATAAAGTTTCGGAGCCAATCAATGCACTCAGTTAAAAACACTATAGATTACGCGTCCTTGGGCTTGTCCTTTAAAAGCGCATAGAGCTGAATTATTTACACCTGTCTAAAACAGTTTAAACTGACACTTGCCAGTTATATTGCTTCGAATTTAAATCGTGCTTGGCCTATTTTTTGATTCGCAGCAAAGGACTCTGTCGATTATTCCGACATGCCAAAAGCACAATCTCAACCTGGCTCGCATTTGATTCCGGCGCCGATTATTTCGTCAAAGCAAGCGCGATCTCCGGCTACCTTGCTCGTAAAGAATTTTAACACTCCGTCAACTTCCAAAAGTATGATTCAAACTATTGTGTCGCCAAAAAAGACAAATGTTCCATCAACTCCCAAAGGTGGAACTCCGACTAATTCGTTTACAAAAACACTGAATATTTCGCCAAAAACTCATAGCCCCAGTTTAGTAAGTACATTGCAAGGAACCTGATGCCTGAAATTATAATCTTACGAAGAACCAATGCTTTGCTTTCTATCCGGCGTTATAGCATATCGGCTAATCGGATAAAGTGCAGAATATGGGTTTCGTCAGACAGGGGCAAAAATCAGCTTAGAAACGTTTGGTTTTTTTCAAAACTCTCAAAAAATTTAAAAAAGGCGTGAAAAAATTTTTCGTGATAATTCGTCCAATATTGAGGGAGTAACAGGGCCTTAAAGTTCACAATTCTACAATGCTTACGGATAGGCAGTTTTGACATTAATCTGTAAGTCAGGTTTTTCTTTATGCTTTTCGCGTGCGTAGGCTTAGTTTTAGATAAAGGTTTTAGACTAATTAGGTTGGCGACTTTTTGGCGTTTAAAAGAAAATGGGCATAAATTAGCATATTATGTTAAAAACTATTTTAATGCAAAACCATTGGTAAATTCGATATCAGCATATCGGACTAAAAAATTATATTTTGACGAGAAAACTTTAAAACAATGAATTTTATTATCTACTACCAAATCACAAAAAGCACAAATGTTGCGACAAAATCCGAAATATTTTAAGAAACGATGATAATTTCTAAATCAGACTTGTTTTCTGCGCCATATTTCTACAAATTCAGCTCGTCTTGCTAAAAAATGTGAAGTTTTTATACCAAATTTACGGATTTATGACGGAATATATGTGCTGCATTTACTCCGAATAAATCTAGTGCATTCCGATTTGATATTTCAGTATAATTGCTGATAATAGTTATTAAAAGGCGTAAAAACGTTGAAAGAAGGCTCGGGAATGGAAGCTTCTCTTGAAGCTATTCGAAGAATTTACCAAAAACAGGTTCGATATTCTTTAGGTCTTCACTCCTCTAGAATCAGATCATATATGCCGTGAGAGTGGTTCTATGTTGAAAGGACTAAATACAGTTTTCATTGTAACTAGTTATATAGATAGCACTAACCACGGATTTCTCGTTTTATTACAGTAATAAATTCTAATGTTATTTCAGGACCTATTGAATTTCCGAAACACATATTTTGTCAATTTTGAAGTATACAAATTCCACATTCTTAACTGATCTTTAGTGTAAAGTGTTTACCTGATTTTAAAAAGCATGTGTAAATCACACACGTACCATTTGCATCAGTACAGCAGGTTCCAGTGCAAGCTAGGTTTTAGTGGAATGGATTAATTTCATAATGATTGCACTTGCATGGTTTCTCGCTATCTCCATGGGTGTCACAGTCGGTTGCTTTTAACTGGATTATACCTCATCGAGCCAGAACCTTTTATTCAGTGTGATGCGTGAAAGGCATTGTATTATTATTAAGCATCGTCTGTTTTTCTTATTTGTTTTGAACCGAAACGTTCATTTTAAAGCAGATTTTAGAGAATTATTTTTTCGAAGCAGATTTTAGAAAATTATTTATCATATCTATCAGTTTCATGCGCTGCATTAAGATTGAGTCAGCTTATTGCCAGAAGTGTATTTGAAGGGAGCGGCTGCCCTCGCCCTTTTACCATTGGACCAATAATACCTGCGAATGACATCTTTTATTTTTTGACACTCAAGAATAGGTTTTAAAACGAGTTTTAGAGTAAAAACAGCTGTTTCGGCGTAGTTGTTTGCTATTTTTATGCCTTTATACAGCAAATTCAGCAGTAGTTCTAAGTGCTGAACCTCCTATCGCCCAGCTTCACAAATCTATCAGTGCTTGGCGTTGAATTTTCGTTAAGATAAAGAAATTAATAATTTTTTGGCAACAAATTTACGATTGGTACTTTGTCTTTCCTGCCTAAGATCATCAATGTGGAATGTTTTCTTAGACATTAAATCAGTCATTGGCAATGTCTTAAATACGCCGAGCACGTCCTCAAATCACGCTTAATAAGCGACTATTCGACATTTTGAAGCGACAGCATAATGAAATCATGCGTGTGGAGCAAACCAAGAAATATATGGCGGGCACGTTCGTTCTGCTCTGCGTTGCAACATCTATTTGCCTCAGTTTAGCAATGATCTTTGACTATCCAGTTGAACAGCTCATTTACGTGGCTCAGTAAGCCTATACATTATTGTGAGTCGTAGTGAAATTGTCTTCCACAAGTGACCTTTCAGAGGCGTAGCCAGGAATTATGGTTCAGGGCACATACACAAAAAAATTTTTAAGACTACTTTTGCATCAAATGTTTTGATATGGTACAGCAACGAGATGTGCATATTGAAACTGATTTCGTCGGCCTTTAGTGTAACCTAGCTGATTTATGGCTTTCTGACGATTGAAAATGCAAAAAAGTGTGTAGTGGCGTAAAGCGCCGAAGATTTTTGATGTTTTAATCATTTTCAAATAAAATTTACGACTTTTTATTGACAAACTGTTCGGAAATCATAAGTGACTCGAAGCACCAAAAATTTAGTCATTCTTTACCACCCTTAACATTTTGTAGCTCTGTGGAGAGTGACAGTCTGAAGAGCAGAAGATTATCAAATGTGTACGAGTCACTTTTGACATAATGCCACAAGATCAGGATTCTAAACGGAAAACTGCAAATTTCTAACTTTGTATGCAGTACTGATATATTTTGACTGATTTGGGTTCTTAAAGCAATGCTGGAGCTAATACAAAGAGAAATAACAGTACCCGGTTTAGCTGAGCACCTGAAAATTGTGACGTGTTTGCTTTTTAAACTCAATTTATACCGCTTGAATCATACAGAACGGACAAAGAGATTTCTGCGCAAAGCGACGGAAATTTTAAGAAATTCCTGTTTGTTTTACCCATTTTTATCCTCCCTAAAATCTTTGTACATTATATGTGAGATGTTACGGCTGAGGTTCTGGGATTTGCTCAAGCGCCCCAGTAGGGTCGGGGCAGAGCCCCGGAAAATTTGTTGAACGAAGCAATGTTAAATGGTAACGCTAAAATTTTCGCAAAACCGGCCAAGTCTTTAATGAAGCCCAAAAAGTGTCAAAATTGATCGACTCCTCCATGGCGCAAAACTTCTAATCTGAAAGGCGTTTTTCGACCTCCGCTCTGTATATAGTGCAGCAAAGCGTCGCTGCCTATAAGATATAGAAAGATGTATCAATGAAAATTTTGTTCTTACTGTTTTCAGACCCATTTGTGGCCTTCTTAATAACAAGATGTAGTTCATAATAGAGAAAATGCGCGAAAACTGATTCGCAATCATTCTCGCGCTTTTACTATTATGCTCAATAAGCATGCGCAGTTTCAATTTACGAGCTAACAGTGCATAAATCACTAAAATGATAGCATCACTGGATTTTTCTGGCTGATTCGAGCTTCTAAACTCATGGATTCATTTTATAATAAATAATAAGGATTAGGCGCGAAGCGTCGGATAATTTGTACGTTTTTTTGCCGTTTGGCCCTTTTCGAATGTCCTCTGAGTTTACAATCGGCTTGGCATTAGTCACTTTGCGGCCGCAAATATAAATTCAGGAACTATGTTATTCTTGAATAAAGATTTTTCTTAAGATTACTAACTTGACTTATTTCGATGCTGATTATAGTAACGCTTAATTTGGGGAAGAAATCATTTTTCCGATTTTTTTGCACGCAGAAATTCGAAAAAATTTTGGTAATAGTCGATTATCGAGATTTTTATCGTTTACCTCTTGAAGTCGTGTTTCATGTTTAAATGTTTTTGATTAATTGGGGGTTAAAAGTCGGTACTTTCGGTTTAGTAATCGAACGCTCAAACTTCTGGGCTATTTGACTTATAAATGAAAAATTACGTGAACAGCTTCTTACTATCAGCGAGGCGCATGCTTGTAACTCTTGTTTCAGCAGATTGGCTTTTAATTTTGCTCAGCTGTTCAGACTTCAGAAACTATTCACGAAAAATTGTTCGAGAATTTACAATGATCCAGTGGTAAGTTACGCTTGAGCAGTGGGATGTCAGTCGCCCTGCTAGTTCCGCTCCCTACGCTTATTGAATTCTACTACTGAGGCGTACCGTTACCGGAGACGTTTTGACTAGGGGCGTTTTGTCAAAGAATTTTTGCTGCAGACCCGAAAAGTTGTTGTATCTTATTGCAGAAGAGCATTAGAATTTAAGTTATTTTGGTTATCTTGCTTTTTTACAGATTTCTGAAATTTTTGGTCATAAAAACCTGTTTTATTATGCAGTTTTTGAGTTTAAAATACGACCCCTGGTTACGCATGTTTAAAGTCAGACACTAATCGACCTATGACAGCAATTCATTTGATTATGCCCGTCTCAGCTTTGATTGTTGCACAGGGGCGACGAATCAGCCAGCGACCTAACGACTATGGCAGATTCGTGTAAGTTACCTTCTTTGGTGGCTTTTATCGATTCAAAATTGAGTTTTCAGAAAAAACATTAAAATGCAGAAAAATCCGTTATTTGATGGATACATTGCTGTGTTTATCTTGCACACTGATGATAAAATGTCCATTTGAAAAAAGTTTGAGTATTAAATACGTCTACTATATCATTAAGTTTACTTGTGCATTGCGTGCATTCAATATCCATACTCAACCATTACGATTAATCTTTTCTATCATTTGTGCCCTTGATGTTAAATTTTAATTTAAAGATATTTAGTAAACCATTTCAAATGCACTTTTCACGGTTTCATTGACAAAAATTGCGTATATGGGTGGGTACTGACTCGGCAATTATTAATTTAGATTGAAAAACCGAGAGCTTTCGAATGGAGGAAGGAATGATACCTTGACGCATTCCTGGTCTGAATTAATTTTAAAAAATGCTATTGATGCTAAATTTGCAATTTCAATTCGTTTCTGGTTATTTCTCTTTACTCCAGAACCATTTTTTGCTTGAACCTTTTTTGAATAAAAAGGTAAAAATGTAATAAAAATTTAAGTTAGATTGACGCATTCGTCCTTTCACCAGCTATGTGCTAATCGGGAACCACCTCTAGAATATTTCAATGTATATAATAATCTGGGTATGTACTTCGTTCAAATTTCATCAAGAACATTAAAATTTGATGAGAAATAATTAGTTCCCGCCTGATTAAGCCACGGATTCAGTAAACAGAAATGGTGTAAAGTACTAAAGATTTTTGAAACTTCAGCTGAATCGGGAAAGTTGTTATTGATTGTATATTTACTGAAAGCTCGTAAGAGCCTCGAAATCTTGCCTGCACAAAGAACAACTGATTCTATAGAAAACATAAGGCTCTTCTATTTTTAAAAAAATCAATAATGCCTAAAACCGCCAAAAACTAGAAATATGCGAATTGCGGTTGTTATGTATAACTAGGACTGACAAGGTAGTCGCTTCTTCACTCGTAACCTGATATTTGCATATAAAAGGAAGATGCGTTTAATTTTTGATTAAAAAGCAGAGATGAGGCTAACTGGAGGAACGAATCAAATTTTCCGTGAGAGATGCCTAAACGAATCTTGAAACTGTAAATTAAGGAGATTTTAGTGCAATCTTCATATTCAGCAATTTCTAAACAGTTTAAGCTCTTTGATGCTCGACTACTGGACATGAGCAGACCCACGTTTATTACTAGATGCATATCTATGAGTTTTAGAGCTAAACTAGACCCTAAAGCAAAAAAAGACAGTTGTATAGGCGAAAAATCTAAACTTAACGCAAGAAACAGATAACTAAAATTTTTTGGAAAAAGTTTGAAATCGACTTAAAACTAGTTGATAGAAGTAGTTCACGTTTGTACATAGAATCAAGGTTTGCACTAATTGACAGGGGCGGTTGTACAGGAAAATGAGGGGAACGGCCGCCTCTTCCCCATCGGCTAAAAACATTTGGCGACATAAAACATTTAACATTTATGTGTAATTTGCAATGATTTAGGCAGTCAGTGATCATAATTTCTTCTAATTTTTGCGGCGCTCGCTACGTATACTCCTTTTTTGACGCATTCATTTACTTTCTTTACGACGTGGAAGTCATTTTCCGCTCACGGAGAAGCTTTTAAAACGATTTCGAGTGCAGTAACAGATATTTCAGCATATTCTTCTTATATTTCCGAGCATACTTTTAAAAAGTTCGACGTTCGTCGTCAAATGCTACAAATACAGGAAATCGAGCAGTAAATCAATCTTCTAAACGTCATTCAGCCTAAATTTCACAAATTTTTCGGCGCTTCGCACCGTATTTTCGCTAGAGTAAAAGAAATTTAATGATTTTTTCCGCACATAATTGCCGAAAATTTAATAAATATCAGAAAAAGGTTGCATCAGAAGTACTTTTCCATAGGTCCCTCCTTGTAATCATGCGTTATTCCAAGTATATTCATCCATTCGTCGAAACATTTTCCTTCGCTTGTATGATTTCAACTGAAAATAACAAGCCCTGTGCTCTGTTATGCTCATATCGCTCTTAAGTACGAAAGATATTATAAGTTAGAGTTTCTTAGATCAGAGGGTGGAGGCAAAGATGCTTTCTTATTTGAGTTTTATTTAGCTTATGGTCAAGCGATGGCTTGAACAAGGCAAAAAATCCATAAAAAGTTGTATTCATTAATTTTTTATAGTCGATCGAAAAACTGCAAAATCATTAATTTTTTGTCTCACTGCTTGAATAAGTAAAACAAATTCAAAAATCTAAGCACAATGATACGATTTTATAACTTAATGCGTTTTCTTAACGAAAAACCATCATCTGAGCATGAATCCTCAAGTACCATTATTTTTAATTGATATTTACTCGTATTTGCCAGCTGAACATTTTGATACAGGAAGCTTAATTTGAATGAAATGCCGGGCGGAAGGAAATTTTCAGATTTATCTACAATGTGTCGCTTACGAGTGAAATTGCTCATAATCACTTCTGTGCTCACTTCTTCCATTTTTTAAAATGAAAAACTCTCAAATCTCGAAGTAGTCGTCATTTTTTATAGATGCATAGAAAGGATATCCGTATGTTAATAAATCTTGCAGTTTTGTGAACATACAACTCAGTTATCTTTTGTTTTTCCAAACAAGTGCAATACCTTATTTGTGTAATTATTTCTCGATTATTTTCAGCATTTATTTTTAATACAACTATTGATGCCAAACTGAAGAATTCGTCGTCTACACTTTTTACTCCTGATATCGTTAATCTGACTTTGTTGTGTATGGAGACGTTTGGTCATTGTTACTATCATCAGAAGCTTTATCCGGATTCCTGTTCATCTGCCTACTGTTCTTCTGTTAATATGCAACTCGAGTAATTATGCTCATTGTTCATATCATCTTCATAGTCTTGTAGTCAGATTGATATACTGCAAACTTATAGTTTTTATACTCATCGTTCATATAGTCAAACCCATACTGGGCGTAGAGGGGAGTTTGGGAGTATGCACCCCTCCCCCGAGAAACCAAAATACCCCTTCAGAAATCAAAATGGCCCCCAAGAATTCAATTTTTGAAATTTTTTTCTGTTTTTCTTCCGCAATTTTTTGATGCCAATAGATAGTGCTCAATGGGAAACGTTAAAAAATGGTGTTGTTTTCCCCATACCATCATTTTTAGGGCCATTTTTCGACCTTTTAAAAAAATTTGCACCCCCCCCAGAGCTTTGGTGCCGCCCACCTAGGGTCAAAACGTACTGGAACCGATTTGGATTTTCATGGCTTGAAACTTTCAACTTTCAAGGAATGTGAATCATTCATGTGCAATAAAGTATATTTAAGCCTGAAATGCCTAGGACAAATTAAGACGATAAAGAATTTTTAATTCGATGTTTTCTCGAATATCTAATCAATATTTTATTAATTTCGCATTGCCCTCGAATGAATATGCAGCAAATCGTTTATTTCTAAAATCCATAAAACTTCGGTGCTAAGTGTATATATTACCAATATATTCGTGTTTTAGGAGACAGTGGTTCGAAAGTAGGGATTAATAAGACCTGCCCTACATGGTTCAACCCCACATAAAATGGTTGCGTCCGACTTCAGCATAGAAATTTCTCGAGAGGAGAGGCGGGCCCTAAAAATTTTTAAAAATTGCATTTTTTAGGCTAAAAACGAAAATGCACGTCATAAAGGCTGTTTATGTCTCAGATACTGCTTGTTATCATAGGTAGCGCGATTGCGCTACCTATAACATACTTGGCCACCTTTTTCTGATATGTTTATTACAGCGAGTGCGAATTTTGTGCCACCCCCTCACTGCAATAACGGCACACACCTGAAAGGTGAGGTTTTTTCAACGATAGCTAATTAGAAAACTCGATGTACCATTTTTCCTTTTGTTTACACTCAATGTTGACTTAGCAATGAGTGTGTCAAGTGTAAACCAAAAAATCAAATAGTTTGCGGCTGGCCAATTTTTTTAAATGTTGCTTGAGCTGTAGATTATGAATCTGACCTTAAGATTTCTTTACACTGAATGGTTGTTGTGCAAAAATATAAAGTATACGGTTTTTACTCTTTGCGTATTTTCAGCTTATCTAACTCAATTTTGATTTCTGTGCAGTCCAATCGGTTTTATAATGTGTAGGTTTACAATATCTCAAGGACTAATTTGTTTCTCTTTAACGCAATATTTCTTGATCTGTGATCGTTTTTGTGTAAAGGATTCGAGATGAAAAACAAAATTTCTCCAGCTACTCGGCTAAGTAGGCGGAACGTGCTAATTATGCTTAAAATTTGCTTGACCTTAGCGTTACAGATCCTAGTTTATTTTGCTTTTGTACCCCCAATATTGCATTATTAGCACAAATGTAAAGATTTACACTTAGAAACACTTTTCCGCCCAGAGCATTGGGTATAAAACAATATGTGAAGAGCCATTTTTTTTAAATGTTGCCCCTGAGTTGTAAATTACGAATCGGACCTTATAATTTCCTTACATTTGATGGTTGTTGTACAAAAGTGTAAAGTATACGGGTTTTTTACTGTTAGCGTGTCCTAAAGCTTATCTATCTCAATTTTGGTTTCTGCGCAGTCCAATTGGTTTTATGGTGTAAGAGGTCCAGGAAAGAGAACCTATAAGTATATTTAACATTGAAGAGCCGGAACGGTTCGAGACAAAAAACGAAATTCCTTCAGCTACTCCGCTAAGTAGGCGGAACATGCTCATTAAGCTTAAAATATGCCCTGACCTTAGCTGTTACAGATCCTAGTTTATTGTGCTTCTATACACCCGATATTGCGTTATTAGCACAAGTGTAAAGTTTACACTGAGAAACACTTTTCCGCCCAGAGCATTGGGTACACACCTGAGTGTGGGGGTAGGTTTTTGGGGGGTATGCACCCCCCTCCCCGAGGAAACCAATATACCCCCCAGAAATCAAAATAAGCTCCACCCTGAATTCAATTTTCAAAATTTTTTTTTCGTTTTCTTCGCAATTTTTTGATGCCAATGGATAGTGCTCAATGAGAAACGTCGGAAATGGTGTTTTTTCGCCATACCACCACTTTTAAGGTTATTTTTGACCTTTGAAAAATCTTTGCACCATCCCCCTCCCAGATTTTCTTGCTGCCCATGTATGATTGGGTATCAAACAGTTTGCGGAGGGCCAATTATGTTTAGAATGTAGCCCCTGAGTTGTAGATCACGAATCTGAACTTAAAATTCTTTACACTCAATGGTACTTGCACAAAAGTGGTAAAGTATACGGGTTTTCAACTGTCAGCGTGTCCTTGAAGCCTATCTAATTCAATTTTGGTTCCCGTGCAGTCCAATTGGATTTTATAATGTAGAGGGCTACAATATCTCAAAAGCTACATTTTTTCTCTCTTTAACGCAATATTTCTTAGTCAGTGATCATTTTAGTGTATAGGTTTTCTAGACGAAAAAAGAAATTTCTTCAGCTACTTGCACCCCCAGAATTTCGGCGCTGCCCACTTATGGATATATGGCCTAAAACATTAAATAAAAGAAGGGAACTAACAAAGAAAAATGCTCCGATGGAAAAAAGGTGAATATATTCGAATTTCTTTATTGTTAAGGATGTTAAAGGAGGGGAATAGGGAACATTTCCCTATATGCGCAGAAGCCGTAGGAATGTGCTAACCATTAAGAATTCCCCTACACAACGCAAAAATCGAAGCATATTCTGCGGTCTGTGCGCGTTCTGCAGATTTTTCGTAGTAATTTCAATTAAGATGGTGAGTATTTTAATTACTTTACTTTAGAAAAAATTTATTGAAATTCTTTGTGGTTTTTAAGCATACTATTGAGTAGGCCATGTAGGTGTGAAGTTTGCACTATTATCTTTCACGCCAGAGCATCGTGGAAGGTCGAGATTTTAATTAATAAATAATACATTGATTATTTAATAGTCATGGAAGTGTCTTCAATGCTCTTTTGCGAAACACTTGAGAACGTTTTGTGACTACACCCTCATTTTTCACAATCCGCAGAATATACTTCGATTTTGCGTTGTTTAGGGAAATTTAACTGTTTAGCACATTCCTATGGCTTCTGCGCATACAGGGAAATTTTCCTTAGTCCCCTCCTGTTACATCCTTAACAATGAAGAAATTCATGTATATTTACCTTTTTTGCTATATCGCAGCATTTTTCTTTGCTTTCTAATATAGAAGCTTAGAAAATTTCAAAACGTTTCGAAAAATTCAGTAAATCGAACAAAATTGAGAAAACGTATATATATATATATATATATATATATATATATATATATATATATACGCGCGCGCGCGAGATGCCGAACATTTGGAAGTTTGAGCCAATAATGAACTAGAAACGCTTAAAAAAGGCAGACTTTTTGCAGTTTTTACGAAACATCAGAAATTCTTGAGGATTCAAGCCGTTTGGCCAAAGTCAGCATTCAGCAGCCTTTATGGGGTTTAGTCAGACCCACTCAAGCCATACACCCCCATAAAGACGTATGGGCTGAACCTATACGTTCCATGCTGCAAAAATAACATTATATGGTGAAACAATTTATAATACCTTTCTAACTCAAACATACACATTTGACATGTACGGGTATGAAGATTTATGGTTATTCCCATCGTGAAATGAGAGACTTCATCTACAAAATTGTCTGGACTTCGCAGGATCCTATTTCTATATTATTGTTTTTTTATCATGATTACAGTAAACAGAACTTGACATTAAGCTGTCAATGTTTCTTCAATAATTGTTCAAGTCATTTTTTGTATCATGATAAGTTTTGATCCACAAGAAAATAAGCTTTTTATCATGCAGTGATCACGGTGACACATGGCCGTTTGATTGTGATTTTGTAATTATGTAAAACACGCAGCGACGTCTGCATATTCTAAAAAAACCTTTTACAGCTTTCTTCATGCAAGATTCCAATATTTGTCTATTTCAAAGTCGATTAGAGTTCCAGATTATACACCATGTAGACCGGGGCAATGGTGCAAGCTTGGAAAATGTGTGAAGAGCAATGATTTCCGTCTTCTGAAGCCTCCACCAAAAGCACATGGCGGTGGTATTGGATTAGATTGTTCCGATGAACCATGTGCATCCGTGGTGTTGCCATATGCTATTAATATTTCATTGCTGCATCAGTGCCCTTCAAACTGTAAAAGTTTGTTGTATAGTAAGTAGTACACCTTGTTTTAAGCTTTGTTCGCACATGGACTGCTATCTAAAGAGATGGGTGATGCAAAACTGGCTAAAATACCTAAAAATATGCCAAAAATTGGATTTTGGGTTACTATAGATTCTTCAAGGAAAAGGGATGGTGGTTTAGACCCCTGAAGCGGCCCCTGTACGCACAGTTATGCATGTGCTTCGTGCTACCCTCACAAAAGACAGAGATATAACCATACATATAACAGAAATGTCACTGTATATAAAAACATGTTACCAGTTTGTTTACTTTATTCGAAAAATTTGGACCAGCTGACACGCAAAATTCGTTATAAATCGAAACAAAATGAGAGATACTGTATGTACAGTATACTCGAGGGGGTAAGAGGTATCACTCCCAAGAGAAACAGCCGGACAATTATCGATCGGCGATTTTGAGCGGATGGAACGTTTTTTTATCATTTGTGAGGTCGAAAGCAGTAAAAACTTCAAAATTTTTTCCGCGCTTCACACCAGATTAGTACTTTCGAATACTTTTTACTCAAAACTGCCAAGAATACTGAATCTTTGCACTTCAGCGTTAAAAGTGATATAATGCATTCGAAATGGACTAAAAATGCTTTTAAAAAGCGATATTACCACAAGAAAACATTTTATGGGCCATTTTGACCATTTTGATTGCTGAAACAGCAAAAAATCGTGAACGTTAAATTTACTGTTCTGGATTTTTCGGATTTAAGCCCCTCCCTATTGACCCTAACCTTTAGCACCCTTGATGTACACTGTGTATCCTGTTGCTCAAAAAAATCATAGGAATCTGCTAAAAAAGACTATTTCTAAGCAACAAAAATCGAAGTCAGGTCTAGTCCCAGGCATGTGCGAAGTGTGCCACTGCACAGCGCCCTGGGGCGTCAAGGGGCCCCTGAAATGCCGAAGAGGGATTAATTTAGCGGAATTGTATGATCGACGAAATCGTCTGAGCTTGCTTTTTTCAATATTTGCATTCAACAAATGACACTAATTAAATTTTATTTTTAAGAAAATTCGATAAAATTTTGGCATTTTGTGAAAATGTATCATACTAATTGTATCTATATGTACAATTTCTCGTACTTACCTAAATGTACACATGTCTACAGTTTTCTCTTATTATTTATTTGTATTTCACAATATATTTTTACAATAATCGACATTTTACAGTAGTTATGCGCTAACCATCAAATAACCACCATACAGCTATATGAAAATCACATAGTGGTGCGCAGGAGCGGGTTTAAAGGGTCGTCTCTCATTAATTGACCTTAAATAGTTGGCTTATGTAGAATTGATCTTGTTATGTTTTGGCTACCGTTCATTCTAATCTTATGACCTTCAACTTGATTAAATTTTTTAGATTAATGGCAGCCTGGATGAAAGTTATATTTTTACCTCAAGAATTACTTTTAACATCAAAGGGTGTCCTGTCCCTGCTTTTACATAATATGCATTTTTAAAATCTGAGTGAATATTTGTATCAATATTTATAAACTTGAACTTTTCCTAACTTTACAAAAAAATGTTCTAAATTTTACAAAAACGTTCTTAACTTCACAAAAAATCTTATAGACATTACAAAACATGTTTCAGACTTTACAAAAGAATCTCCAAACTTTTCGAAAAAATGTTCGAAACTTTACAAAAAAGTGTATAGACTTAAAAAATGTTTCAATTTTTACAAAAAATGTTCCAAACTTTACAAAAATGATCCAAACTTTACAAATTTTGCTCAAAACTTTACCAGCACGCTAATAAATTTTACAGACTTTGTCTAATGTATGCAGTATACTGTTTAGGACTATCAAAGAGTATTGAAAAATGCAATATTTTCCTACCTATATTAAGGGTTGCAATAATGAATGTTATACTAACAAACAGCCTGGACAGTTTTGTAGCAAGTATGTGTGCAAATAATACCTATTTCTATGAAAAAGACGGTTTACTTAGGCTTTGTCTACAATCAAAATCCAGTCCTAGGTTTTAGTTATGTCTTACATTGGTGTATTTCAGATATATTTAAGCCCCTGTAGCATTGGTAGCAAGAGCAGATCACTGCTTATAAATGTTCTATTTTAGGGGTGGATGGGACTCCCCCACCCTAGGAGTCGGGTAGCTATTTAGCTATGAATATAACAGTACTTCACACTCAGGGTCACATATTTCATATTCAATCTAAGTTTAATCTTAGGCTTATTTTACACCTTGGCTTACTTAGGTGTGATTAACCCCTTCCACTCCTCAACTATGGTCTCAAATATAATAGCGTTGCCTATCGTAAACATTGTATATGTTATAACACTGCCTATCCATAAGCATTGCGCCCTAACCCCCACCTTAGGGCTCAATGCTTTAACCCTCGCCTATGCTTAACCACTGTTTATGTTATAGCGTTAGCCTATCCCTAACCATTGCCTGTTCTTAACCATTGCTCCATGACCCCTACCATAGGGAGCAAGACTCCGCCTCCTCGCCTATACTTAAGCATAAGCTATGTTATAGCGTTGCCGCCAGGGTACCCGGATCACTAAACAATCATTTATTATGACTTCCTGGCCTTCGCTTAGACACATTATGAGTATATTTAAATTTGACTTCCTGGTCACTTCCTGGCCGTTGCTTAGGCTGACAAAAAATGGTACCATTGTATAGAAAAGATAGACCAAGTTTTTCACACGTTATAACATAGTTGTACCACTAAAATTCACCCAACCTCTATACTACTGAGATTATCTTTTAAGATTAAAATAAACTTTTAGTTTAAACTTTGCATACACATTGAGTCACATAATTTGAAAATTATATTCATAAATCTGATTTTACGGAGAATATTAGGCAAAAAACTTACTATTACAACTTCTTGGATCTAAAGTTAAGCTGCAGCGTAAAGTTTAAACAATAAGAAGTTGGAAACAAAACTACTGTAAAATTCGTAATGCTGATGGCACGGGGAAATACTTTTGTTTTTGAGGACATCTTAAGAAATTTAACCTTCGGCAAGGCTCTGTAGCTAAAGTAAATTTCAGTGTGATCTTTACAAAACCGCTTAGTGTAATGGAGTCTATAATCTAATTCGTTATCTCATGTTCCGAACAATATCTTACAAACAAATTTGACCCTCCGTAACACTCTAGGAGCGAAATGAGTTTTGAGTGTCAATTTTTTTGCGTTCCTATTGAGTGCAAACTAATTCGTCCTATAGAATGTGTGATCCTGCGTAAAACATTCTTAGAGTTGAAGATCATGCCTCTACTCTTATCGGAAGAACGTAACATACAAAACGGAGGTAGAAACCTGTTTTTCACTCCAGACTCATATTTTTACACCTCCAAAACTAACTCAATGTTGACTGCAAACAAAGGCATCCAGCCGCGATGTTTATTCCTCGAGATATTCTTAATTTTTACATTAGTCCGGGCTTACATTCTGTAACCGAAGAAATTGTCAAAAAAAGAAAGGCAAAAATAAGTTTTTCACTTCATAGTGTAAACTTTATATATACCTCTACAAATGACTTAGTATTCAGCGTAAAGCAATGCAATCATAATCCATCTGTGATCCTTCTGACGCACATTATTGCTAAAATAATTCGTTTCTCCCAACCCATGAAATGTAGAAAACATAATATATGCAAAATCGTGTGTTTTCTCTTCCTCAGAGTGTAAACTATATGCCTCGGCAAAAAACTCAATATTGAGTGTAAAGCAATGCAGTAAAATTCACGGTATGACTCTCTTGACGTGGAGCTTCTTTTAGAATAGTCGGCTTCTTTCGACTCATAATCAGACATGCTGACAAACAAAAAAAGGCAAAATTTTGTTTTTCTGCCCTGTCAAAAAGTGTAAACTTTATAACCCTACAAATAACTCATTATTGAGTGTGAAATCGCGGTCAATTTCAAAGTATGATTTTGAGCGTACTATATTGTGAGACTTGTTTCTTTGCTT
Organism: Mermis nigrescens; assembly: GCA_036768485.1. Classification (NCBI taxonomy): domain Eukaryota; kingdom Metazoa; phylum Nematoda; class Enoplea; order Mermithida; family Mermithidae; genus Mermis; species Mermis nigrescens. The sequence goes on along the minus strand of JAVLUZ010000637.1, from coordinate 102,467 downwards.
CGACTCATAACTGAATAAGTAAGTCTGCAAAAAGTGATATAAACGCGCTTGTTTATCTCAAAATCTTTACACTTCACCCACTGCCTCTCAAGAACTAATGCGAATTTCGAAATAAACAAAGAAGCATTTTTACAGAAATTTTCGCTCTACGTCTTTTTCCTTAGTCAATTTGATTGAGCAATTGTGCTAAGATGCTGAGAAGCTTCATATGAGATTCCTTTAATAATCGTCCCATGTTAAGATGTTACGCATAAACCTTATACGCTCTTTACACTTATACGCTCTTTAGCGCTTTATGGTTTTCACTTGAATCTGATCCACATGAATCAGGCTGTAATAATGATTTAAATGTTGATGCAGTAATGTGTCTTAGCTATGGAAAAGGTCGTCCCTTAACTCGATATACTGTGGAATATCACATCTGCGGCACGACTTTGAATAACTTTTGTAGTCACTTTCATTTTTTTCAGAAGCTCTGAAGTTATATGAAATTGGCTATACTTCTACAGGTGTAAAGTTAACATAACACTTCAGGATAAAAAAGGCTTGTTTTCAGCTTTTTTGTCTCTTTGCTTCCTCCGATATGAGTTTAATTAACCTAATTATAAAAATGTACTCCATCACATTGAGGATCTTACTGACGACAATTGTCCAATTTACTCGATTTTTTAATAAATTTTTTATGTATTTCTGTTCGAAAAAGGAAAAATAATGTCAGGAATGGCAAAAAGATGGCGTTTCTATTACATATATAACTATCGTTTTCTGAGTCCAAAACATTCTAATGTGATATATTTTTTAAATGATTAATCATTACATCGTAAAATATTTTTTTATTGTAAATAATTTGCAAATATCTGAGAATTTAACTTTTAGATCATGTACTTGATAGGCCGGTTGCCTTACGCTTTTTATCATGCAATAATCCTTTCCCAGTAAATTCAACGCCGACATGTTCGCTTTGTGGAACAGTGAGTCATTAAGTCATTATGCAATTTTTGAACATAAACCAAAACCATGCTTCTGTAATCATTGTACACTATACTTCAGAGCTATCTTTAACATTTCGATGCAATCTAATATTTTTACAAGGATTGCTTAAGCTAGATAAGTCTCTCTCATTATGTGTTTCATATTTGCTTGGTGAAAAATTGTTATAACAGTTTTCCTGTCAGGAAAGATTGAAAAAACTTAATCTATAAAATGCCAAGGACATGAAAGCTATTTTCCTGCGCAATTTTTCAGTTTTTTAATTCGTTAGTTTTTTAATTTGAGTACTTGTGCAACATGACTACATTAAAATAAACCCTCCAATGGCAATGTGAATAATACTTTTTTAATTTAAGTTCCAAAGTCTTCGAATTATTTCAGCGTCATGCACAGGCCTTTTTCATGACATAGCATGGCATGGCTTGCTACTAAGAGTGGATTTAGAGCTATGTAGGTGGTGTAGTCACGCACATTTTGTATCCCTCCATTTTTTTGATGTTTTTACAGTCGAAGGTTTTGATAATAGAACGGCGTTTTAGCTTATGTTAAAATGCACTTACTTCACATGCTCTGGCAATTATTATTTTCATTTTGTGCAATTTTTTATACTCGTTCTAAATATGAATGCTGCTCTTCACGCAATGATATTTTTTAAAGAGTAACTATGATAGAACAACTTAAAAACGTAAATGCATTCCATGCCAAAAAGAAAGAAGAAGTAGATTTCTGGAATCTGTTGCAGAATGCCCCAGCGATTTCCGTATGAGCTACAAAAACCTAACTCTTGATATACAGTGATCATAGTCATACCTTTTACATATTATTATAAATGAATATGACATGAGTGATGGATCAGAACTATTTGGTTACTACAGCTCATATAGAAATTGTGAAGGGTGGGTTTGCGAAAGATCCTATTTCTTTTGTGTTAAACACAACCAACATTGAATTTAAGAAGGAATAAATTACTAACTTCTTCAGTCAGATACCCTATTTTTCATCTTAAAATTTTTGTGACAAATGTGTATATGCCAAAAATGTTTATTTATTACTCACAGCGGCAGATCTAGATTTTAAGTAAGGGGGCGGTACCCTAACTTCTTCCAAAACAGTCGAAGGTATTTATAAAAATTAGCCTCTCATATGCAAAATAGCACAATAGCACTTTTAGGCGTTTTCTATTGATTTAAATCAGAATAGCTTTCGACGCTATATTTATTTGGAGAATTTTTTAAAATGTCTGACATTTTTTCAAAAATTTCAAATTTCTTCGATTTTTGTGAAATTCTGGCGCAAAGCGCCAGAAAATTTTAGAAATATAGGCGGAAAATCGTTTAGAAGCTTAAATTGCAGCTTAATTTCATTTATTTGTAGCATTTGATGCAAAGCGTGAAAAATTTATATAGGTTACATTTAAAACTAGAAAACATATGCTGGAATAGCTATTTTTGCTCCTATAATCCTTTTAAACTTATTTCTCGAGCAAAAGTATGGCTTATAGGCTGCCAAGAAACTAAATAAATATCATGAATAGGTATCATCCATCGCGAAACGACGGAAAAATTTGAAAAATTTTCACCACTGATGACTAAAAATTATTGCGAATTACATATCCATTCATTATCTCGCCAACTATTTTGCGCCAATGGAGGGATGCCTCTTGCTGCATGTTTCTTAATTTCGCCTCTGATTACCGCTATATAAGTTTTTAATGGAACTAAAACAATAAAAACGACGCACTTGAAGCTATAATGAGGCTAGACAAAGTTATATAAACAGAGTTAGGAATGATCAAAACAAATGCTGATAAACTGATAAGATAAATGCCATTCTAGCTCATGGTAAATGGAGCGTTAATATATCCCGAAAAATAGTTTAAGTATCTTTGGCTTTACATGACTTACCCTTGACTTTTACTTTTTATGGCATTGCTTTGTGGTACGCTTTTGTTTGTAGAAATTGTAAGAGGTATGGACTTTTTCATAAGATATTATCAGAAAATTAAATATTTTTGTGCTGCCAATAGTGATGCCCGGAGAAAATGACAAAAAACGTCCGTTTTGTGGTTGACTAAGAGGATTTTTGAAACGGTTTTTCATAGAATGTTTAGGGAAATGGGGAGCCGCAAACGTGTTAAATAATCCTGTATTCATCCTTGTATGCCACTCCTAATCCAATTGACTCGAACCTATTAATCTCTGAATTAAGGTACAGTAACTCGCCATTATAGAATGTAGCAGTTTTCCATAGTAAGTCAAGTTGTGCTGGCATCAGCCAGAAATATTTAAGGCTAGTTGATTTTATGCTACACTACAGTAATAAAAGAATAAATTGATGCATTATTTGTGGGTACCGGTAGATACTGCTGAGTATAGGTGCATTCTATATGGCGAGTTCTGTATTGCTTTTATGGTCATGCAAGACCTGAAAGAGGGACGGAACAATTAGCTACTTAAAGTCAGATTTTGCTTTTGTATTTTTCATTATTTTACGTTTATTCAAAAGTGTACACAGATTTGAAATTGAAAAAACTAATTGTCAGCATTCATATTCAAATTCAATATCTATTGCTTTTGAATCGAAGTTGTATGAATCCAAGCTACTAGTTAATGACTTATTGCTTAATTAGCTGAATACGCACAACTTCTATTATTGAAAATGTTGACATCTTGTTCTCAAAATGTTTTACGGGCTTTTGGCTCTAAAACTTAATCAACAAGCGACTGATTTTTCGAATTTTTATTATTTAATTAAATTTGTTTTTCATTAAATACGTCCTATGATCTTCAAAGAAGGTAGCATCTTCAAAAAGACAGAAATGTCATCAAGTATGTGTGCATATCTATCGTTTTAAATATATAAAAAAATCACTTCAGAATTAATTGATTTGAAGTATCATCAGAAGAAAGTTTCGAAAAGATTCAGAAAGTCTTAACTTTTTAAAGCCCTAAAGAGCGACATGTACACGTATATTGCCAGGCACATGCAAAGAAATAAATGAACAATTCATCAGAAAATACAGTTTCCATACATTTTTGCACTATTTCATTTTAAAACAAGCATCCGATTATTACATACCCAAATTTTCGATGTTATTGTTATTAATCATTGGCATAAAATTCAAGCCGGCCAGAACCGAATTTATATTCATATGAATTGATTTTACGGCCCAAAAAAACAACTCCCACATGTGCAAGCCATTTAAGCCAGGATTTGTTTTATTGCTAAATGCTACAGCTTAATATAATTATGTATTCAGTTTACCCCAAAATTAGTGTAGGCATGATAGAAATTTTTTTGAAGATCAATGCAGCTTTTTCTGCATCATTATAAATTAATTAAATTTGTTTGTAGTCGTCGTTTAGTAGCCTTTAATTTCTTTCAAAGAAAGGTGTATTAAGTTTCTGACTAAAAATTCTGAATGCAAGATTTACTTGATCTCCATAAAGTCCGCAAAGCACGCTTTCTATGTAACTCTTTATCATAATGTGTTTATCTTACTCTTAACACTGAAGCGTACATGTAACTGCTCGAACACGCTTGCACTACCCACTAAGACAGTAAGAGTTTGAAGTTTTCGAAAGGGCAGTTGGTCCTTTTTAGGGGGGGGTGCAGAATGTTTAGTAATTGCTTGAACACGCTTGCACTACCCACTAAGACAGTAAGAGCTTGAAGTTTTTGAAAGGGCAGTCGGTCCTTTTTAGGGGGAGAGGGTGCAGAATGTTTAATATCTTAGACAAAAATAGCCTAAAGCACCATAAAATGGCCTGAAAAATGAAGTTTTTGCCAAAAGTTAAATATGAAAAAAATTTTTCTACAGTAAATTTATTGGGATAAGCGACTTTAGAAGTGGATTTCTAAATTATCTTGTTACATACATACTATATATATGCCCAACTGTTGCATGTATCATTGCATTTCTATTACTGCAGCATACGTTTAGCTGGTTTCTCGAACCGGACTGTGCGCCGTTTGTCCTGTATGACAATTGCAAAATGTGTGCTCCGCCTACAACAACAGGGGAATGTGATAATATGGGTATTAACTCAAAGTATCCTATTGTTTCATTTTATAAAATTTGTATGACTTACTACAAAGTTGCTCCTCAGTCTTATAAGCACAGGCCTCTTCTGAAATTTTGCTAATTAAGTCGTGTTAGTTGTTGCATCTCTGTGTAGGTGTCATAACTTAAGAAAATATAATTCAATAACAATACATGAGTACTTCATTGAAATATTTCTGATAAGAATCCTGAAAAACGTTGCCCTTTGTAAATGTGAGACAGATCAGCTTGGCAGATAATTAACGCGCCTTACTGTTTAACATGCAGCAGTGATTTCATGGGATAGGCGAGAATCAATTACACATTTTGACTTTAGATGAAAATTAAAGAACTGCTTTTTCAATTTCAGCTCTAATGATAGCAACAGTAGCGGATCGAGGATTTTCTGACAGGAGCGAAACCCCAACTTTCCCTAGTGTCGAAAATGTGAAAAATCGACTACTAAGCTTAAAGTGGCAATGTTTGGTTGTTTATTTATAGGCACAATTATTTTTGATGCAAAAACATTGAAAATTCCAGAAGTGTTACAGAGTTTTTATGAAAAAATAGCAAAATTAATGCGAAAATCGAGACAAAGCGCCGAAAAATACTCAAGAAACCATTGTAGGAACTACAAAATACTCTCCTGATGTAGAAATGAGCTTTTTAGAGCGCCAAAAAAGTCAGTAAATGTCATAAATGTGCACAACCTAGTATGAAGCACCGGAGAAATTTAAAAAATTATTTTAGAAAATAGCTTAAATCAACAAAGATATCGCACCTAAATTTTTCTTACGGCAGGGGTTGCCGGCATAGGTGGGCAGCACCATAATTCTGGGGGCGCAAGGGTTTTCAAAGGATAAAAAATGGTCTTAAGAATGGTGGTGTCGCGAAAAAAACACCATATTTGCAACGTCTCTCATCTCATTTTCTCATTGGCACAAAAAATTGCAAAAAAAACAAAAAAATTCAAATATTGAATTCTGTGGGGTATTCGGCCTTCTGGGAGAGGAGATGCGTACCCTCCAACCCCCGTCCCTTGCGCCCACCTTTGGTGGCCGGCCCTGAAGCCCCCGTCTGAATCCGCCCTTGTATGACAGTCAGCATGATTGTTCGAATTTTCTTTGATAAGCTTGAAGTCCACCTTAATAGATAGCCATTATTTTATAATTCTGCATCTTTATTGCATGAAATTCAGCTCGAAATCTGAGTCAGACCATCCGAATAATGAATAAGAATATACGCGTGATGCATACAGATACATTGTATTTGTCATGCCTCGATCAATGTGTAATCAAATGATTTTAGATGAATGTTAGTCATTTTTCAAGACGATAGTGACTGCTACTTAACATTGTAACAGATCACCTACTCTTTTATAAATTACTGGAGTTTAGAATGAACCATACCTCACAGTGTGCATTTTTTCCTAATTCGTCTTAATGTTGAAGTTTTTGTTTCGTTGAATGTGATTTGTTGTCCATGTTTACTGACTGATTGAATGGATAAAATTTAGTTCTCAATTAAAAAGAGCTCGTTTTTGAATGTCAATGCAAACATAACTATGTACAGACATACAAGCAGCATGGCTAATTCTGAGTTAGATGGGTAAAATTTTACCGCGCCCCTTATAAGCTCAAAACATGGATACGCGTTAGAAACATTTATTTCGACGTGAACAGCCAAAAAATGAGTCTGTGGCACGGAGCGCCGGGATTATCATACCGGGGCAAACAGATGGTCAAAAACTTAAAACAGTAATTGTTTTGCGAAATTTTTGTAATTTTTCAATGAAATCACGAGTTCTATAGTGGCGAAAAAATTTCTGGTGGCGGGGTGAAACCGCCCCAAAATCATACATGAGTATTGAACTGTCTATACGTTGTGCCACCAAAATGAAAAATGCGTTCTCGAAGTTTGCTCAAAGCATTGGCTGAGAAGCTTGTCCCTATCAGAAAAAACTACATATGTTTAGTCTGTTTCACACAAATTTAAATTTGAGGCATAAATTTTAAAAACTATATTCTATTACAAGCTGACAGATTGCGATTATAGCATTGATTTGATATATGAGTATAATTATCGTAATCAGTCGGCTTACTTTCGAAAAATTCTTAAAATTGATGCCCAATAGGTGAAAAAGACTATAGGTCCTCACCTTTTAAAATGTTCACTCGCAACTTTTTGATTCAGATAGATTGGTTAGGTCACTTAAAAATTAAATTTGACGTTCTTAAATTTACAGGCGCAGGTACATTCAGAGTCGCTTACTTCACGCCAGGATGCTAAATATTGTGAAAAAGTTAGACGAGTTGCTTCTGGCTGACTTTTGCAATTTTTTAATAATCTGCAGAGTTAAATAATGCAATAATAAGAGTTGCATAGGTAACCTGCATAGCTACTTGTATACCTATACTTACGCAATAGTCAATGTAGCACTTTCCACGAAAGCTGATCACCATCGTTACTTTTGAGTCAGCGTAAAAGGATTGCAATTGTGGTCCAAACTAAGACCAAAATTAGGGTATTGCGCATCAGCTGACAAACGTACATTGTATAGTCAGTATCAAAATTCGTGTAGACTTTTTACAGTGTGGTGATTCGAAGGTATTAACAATTCAGCCAATCGGCAGAGCGCAGTTTCTTAGTACCTATCTCTTGCACCAACTGATTTGCTAATTATATAATGAGTTTGGTATGTACATATGTAGCGTTTTAATCTTCGCCGCCGCTTTCCTTTAGTCTGTTTTACACGTGCATAAGTTTTAAGAAGTTTAATCAGCAGCAAGCTGCGAGATTACGATAATTATGTAATAGATCGATGCTATAATCGCAATCTGTCAGCTTAAAGATACATTTTTTAATTTGTGCACAAACTTATAGTCTGCTTCATTTATCCGAGAGCTTTTTCAGTAAATATTTTTGGAGGCTACAGTAACCCCTCTTTCTTATTTACTGTAGTTCGCTAGATCTCAATGTAGTTACGTAGCAGAGAAGGGTTTTTCTATAACATTTTGGTGACATAATTTATTCTCGTCTTCCAGCGAATTAATTAACTTATAGATAAAAATCACGCATTCAGCTTATCAATAGTTGACACTTTAACCACAGTAGATCAAAATGTCAAGAAACTCCGCGAACTCCCTCATAGCTCAGTGGTAAAACGTCTGCTTGTCGTATCGAAGCAACTGGGTTCGATTCCACTCGATAGCTTTTTATTTAGCGCTCTTACTGTAGTATGTACCAGTACTGATTAAATGCCTAAATTAAAATCATATAGGCGGATTAATGCATTAAAGATGGAAGAATTCCAGCCATTCGCCCTCACTGAGCTGATCTCGCCGAATTACAGTAATTTGTCTTGTTTCGCTTACTGTAGCCCTTAAAAGAATTGACTAAAAGTTCTCGAATAATTGAAACAGACTATATGTGAAACAGACTATAAAAACATTTTACGGCAAGAAATAGGTAGGAAGTTCCGCTTAGCCCGTTGTTAAGTAGGTACGTACCTGCCTATTTTCCTGTGTGAGACATCCGGTTATGCTCTCGCGGCTCCTAAGAGCCAACCTCACCAAGAGTGCAAAAGCACGCCAATTAAGGTGCAAAAGTGATAGCTAATTGAATGAAAGGGTTTTACGCCGATCGGCCGAACTTTTACTGCTCCTGAATCATCTTACTGTAAAAAGTCTTTTGATTTTCGAAAGACTACAAGTACATAGGTATTTGGTCTGTTTTAAACTTTTAGTGACTTTTTACAGTACGATGATTCGAAAGTATCAACTAGTTCCACATTCGAAATTGCATTACAACAGGTCACTAAAAAATTACACTTACACCGCGTTAAAAACAGATTTCCTCGCACAATGTTTCGTGAAACAAACTGTCTATACTTACTCGCTTAAGAGGTATAATCTATCCCATTCTAAACGGCCTATTTTTCGCTAAAAGCGGTTTAAACTTCTGATCCAGTAATGCGGCTTAATACTGGCATGCGTCTCCATGTAACTTGACTTACTTCAGGATATCATATTGATTGTATTAGTTTAAAACACGTTTGTAGTCACTTTAAATTTTTTGAAAAACCTAAAAGTTGAATGAAAAAGACTATACTATTGAGGCTCTTGTTCAAAATGGCGTAACACAACTGGGGAAAATGAGTGAATGTTTACATATAATTTTTGCTAGCCAATAAATGTCAATTACCCTTCAGTCGACTACCTTATTCGAATTAAACCCGGCGCCTTTTGCATCTACCCAGTCCTCAGATATCCATGGTCTACTGATTATTTTTCATAATTTAGCAATAAACAACCGATTTCTATGGCAGATGGATTGCTTGTTATTTTTAATTTGACTCAAATTTGGTTTTAATACTTACATAACTCACGGTAGTTTGATACCACTTTTGACTTAGCACCGTTTACTCGACGTAAATCAGCTGATAAGCACCTTCTTGGTAAATACCAAATTTGATACCAAACCTGAAAAATGTCGAAGAAGTGTGCAGGAGTTGTAGGAAAAACGAAGAACTTCGCAGGACTTGTTGGAAAAACGGAAAACTTTGCAGGAATTGTTGGAATAACGAAGGAGTTTCATCAAAAGGTCGTTTCTGGAGTTCCGTCTACGCTTAGCTTGCAATCGAAAACGCCAACAACAAGCCCAAGCACAGTAAGAGCGTATGCAGTTCTCTCTCTGCATAATTTTTGCGCTTATATCCAACAGGTTTTTGCCTTCTCGTCTTCAGTTTTTTTGCTTGCCTAGCTTCCGGGATGCTTGCTCTTGTCCTTTTCTGCAGCATGCTGGTCGTCTCATGCATGACTGAAGTCTTAAACGACTAACCTACATAATATGGTATGAATGAACAATTAATCTGGAAACAGTGGCGAATCTAGAATTTTCCTAAGGAGGAGGCAATACCACACCTGGGTTCGGGGTTTTGAGGGGTAAGCCACCCCCCCCCCCCCGAGAGACCAATATATCCCACCCCCCAAAAACAAAATACCCCCTCTCCAGAATTGAAGTTTTGAATTTTTTTGTTTTTTTCGCAGTTTTTTGATGCCAATAAGTAGTGCTCGATGAGAAACATTGAAAAATTGTGTTTTTTCGCCGTACCACCATTTTTAAGCCCATTTTTAATCTTTTAAAAATCTTACAGCCCCTAGAATTTTTGTGCCGCCCATCTATGAGCAATACCCTAACTTTTCCAAGACAAAAATAGGTCCGAGAATTCGCCCTTCACGCGCGAAATAGCGTTTTTTCAGCGTTTTACTATTCTACTCCTATTTAAAATCACTTTCGACACAAGACTTTCTCGGAAAATTTTGAAATTTTCGACAATTATGTACGAACAAATCATAAAATTTCTATGAGTTTCCCAAAAATCAGGCAAAAAAGCGTTAAAAATTTATGAACTTTTCGCTGAATGACGCTTAGAAGCTTGATTTACTGCTCGTTTTAGTATTTGATATTTGACACCAAGCGTCGAAAATTTTTTTTAAACATGCTCAAAAATAGAAGAATTATCTGCTGAACTTGTTGTTTTTGCTCTTGAAATTGTTTTAGAATCTATTCCATGAGCCAAAAATAACTTCCAGGTCGCGAAGAAAGTAAATAAATGTCATTAATAGGTATTGTCAGGCGCGAAGCGCCGAAAAATTCAGGAAGTTATGATCAATGAGGGCCGAATATCATTGAAAATTATATATACATTCTTTGACTCGCCAAATATTTTCGGATAATGGGGAGGAGGTAGGCTGCCCCCCGCCCCTGAAATACGCCCCTGTTTGGAAAGTCAGCTTTATGAGTTTTGAAAATAAACCGCGTAAAAGAGATATGAATAATATTAACTCATTACGACGGGAGCTAAAGGACTTGAAACTTTGCATCATGCAATGGCGATGTGTAGTCTTGCATTTGTGTAATTCTTAAATCTCGTTCGTTGCTTCAATATTCCTAGGCTTAGACAGCCAATATATTATAAATTTCATCTGTTCAAAGGTCGACATTGCACCAGATATGCACATCGGAATGCAGCAAGGGCGAAAATAAGTTTTTCTTTTCGTGCCTTCTTTGACGTTTTTTTCGGCGTAAAGCGTCATTTTTTGGCATTTTAAATTGTGCACTTGCTTCCTTGACAATAAAAATATACGAAATCTTCAAAAAAATATATGAAATTTAACAAAATATAGTCAAGTTTGGTAATTGACTTTTTAAATTTAAAAGATTGAATCACGTTGCTTTCTGCGATTTAATCTTGTAAATTCGCGAATTCTGCGGGTGAAAATACTTTTTTGCACAGTTAAAAACTTTAGCGGTGGTTTGTTTATAATCGAACTGCTGGATCGGCATGTTCACAGCGATAAGGGCGACACTACACTTGCAATGGTCAATTAATATGCATTTCTCTAAAAAATTGCATACGAGTACATTTACACTCGCATAATTCCACTGAAGTATTTCCGACTTAATTCTCTGCATGTCATATATGCATAGAAACTGCTTCGCAGCAAAAAAATTTATGTGTTCTTCATCGTCTGTGGAAAATTCCCGAAGCTTGACATTTTTAACCAAATACAGAAAACTTTGAATAAACATGTAAAACAAGGATTAGATTAAAAAGCGTTGACTAATATTTTGAAATGTTCTTCGTTTAAACGCTCTTATAATAGTCGAAATCGACTACTAGGAAGACTCATACAAGATTTTTTCACTAATCAACTACTGAACTTGGTGCAAGCAGGACTTCTCTATTAGTGGTAATCGGAATACTCTATCGGTGACGTTTACTAATCTATTAGTTCGGTGGTGTAGACGTTGGTGCATGCCAATTTTTGCACTACCGAACTACTGAACTACCCTAAAACGACTACTGGATTATTTCAGTAGTGTAGATGTTGGTGCGAAAAGATTATTTTCACTACTGAAGTATCAAACTAATAGATAACGTTCAGTAGTCGTTGGTGCATAGGTGGCACTCTGGACTTAGGTCGAGGAAACATGTTGGAGGTCAAACTAATGATCTTGAAAAGAAGTCGTATGGCCGAAAGAATACAATTTTATCGCCGCCTTCATCAGCATATCTAATGTCATCAACAATCGCTAAAAACATCGATATCAAATTGACTTCAAATGAAGTATTAATGCCGAAAAGGGGGGTATTTCGACTCTAAGTATATCAAACCCGTCCTTATGCCCACGTATAGTCGTTGGTGCAAGTGGCTCTGGCTTAAGTCGAGGCTGTGGGACAAGACAGTTTTAGCTCGTTTTGATGCTTAGCCTCCGGCCATTTCAGCTAAAGACTTACCTACACAGATTTTTTTATCACGAGACTCATGAACTACTTTTAGCACGGAAAATTTCTTTGCTGCCAGACCGGCCATGCCACGCACTTATTTCTGGCTGAGAGCCATTACTCGAGTTACTCATCAATGTCAGATGTTTGTGAAACGCAAACTTATTAGCTTGATTCATTTAAAGAAGTCTTTATTCTGTCAACTAGGCTCGTAGATGCACTGCACAGCCGATCTAGGGGGCGGAGTCAGTCGTTTTGAGAAGTCAAACATTGAGCTATTTCTGACCAAAATGACCTCTTAGACTGGTATGAGCGCCAGAATTAGCATTAAAATTACCTTATTATACATTTCGGGTCAATTCGTAGCACTTTTGGAGAAATGTTTTAATTTTCATCTATTTTTGGCTTTTATTCTGCCGCATTTTTCCCACAGAATTCCATTTTTTATTCCTGAGGTTCTAGAACCCAAAAATTGAGCGTCTCATCGCTTATTGTTAAAACTGAAAGTCCATGAGCTAATTGCATTGACTTCTTTTAGGATGGTTGATTTGTCATTTATTATATAATATATTAGTGAAATTAGATTGCGCACACAAGCTTAAATCTGATATTGGCATGAATTTGCATTCAGAATGGCAATAAACATCTAACTTTTCAGAACCCGGCACCGAAGTCAAAACAATATAAAATATATTACGGTACCCGTACGTATTTAAAGTAGACGGCCGCCCTCCCTTGACAAAATTTTTTGACAGGCAATGCATGGAATGATAAAATGAATCCATGATCTTGCTTCAAGCGGCACCAAGAATTGACACCTGTTGCAGTCTATTTAGAGAGAAGAAAATCCTTTCCTATCAAAAATTTCGATTTTCATGATCTAAATGGATAGAACACGTTAGAAAAACGTGGGAAAATGCGACTTTAACTGGCTATCCTGAGGAAATTTTTGTTGAAATAAGTCCATGATTTTGTCTCAAGCGGGACCAAGAAACGACACTTTTTACTAGTCTATCCAGAGAGAAAAAATCGTTTTCTCTAAAAGACTTCGATTTCCACAATCTTAATGGTTTGAGCCATAGATGGGAAGCATCGAAATTCTGAGGAGGTGCAAGCTTTTTCGAAGGTCAAAAAATGGCCTTAATAATGGTGTTATGGCGAAAACACACCATTTTTAAACGTTTCATATCGAAAACTAGCTATTAGCCCTGTTATCTACATATACCGATTTCTCTCTTTACATGCTCGTGGCACAAGGTCGCCCTGACTTCGGCCCGGAAGCACCCTCCTGACCCAAGGCCGAGGCCTAGCCCATTTGTCCGGGCCGGAGCCTATGATTGACCAGCACTTTTCTTTTCACTATTTTGAGTATTTTTGTCAGGTATCTGACGATTTGTCAGTGTCTCAACGAAGCAAGACGCCGCCTGAAACCAGCAGCAGGAGACAAGTACTCGATGTTCTGAAGAAACAGCATGATGAAATTTTGCGTGCAGAGCGGATCAAAAAATATTTGGCAGGCGCCATTGTTGTTCTCTGCTTAGTAACATCTATTTGCCTCAGTTTGGCCATGATCCTCGACCCTCCTACCAACGTGGGTTATTTAGCCGGGTATGCTTTTATATTTTATGTTTTGCTGGTGTAAAGTTGTATGATCTTATAAAAACTTATTTTTATTAATCTTCTGCCCAGACGCGCAGCTTGTCGCAAAAAAACACATTTGATTTTAACTAATTTTTATATGACTACAACGTTATTTCGACATTCTATCAGTAAAAAAAGTTCAATGACGTATATCAATGATGCTTAAACAATATCAGACTTGATTTTCAGTTATAGAAGTAGGGTTCAAAATCATTACGAGTGTTCTCTGGATTACAGCTTTGCTTGTTCTGATGTTGACACTACCGTCATTAAAAGATAACCTGCATGCTAACTCGACAAAACTTAACAAGAATTTTTTATTTTGTACTAGAAACAGGTTATGTTGTCTGTTCTTAATATTTTAGAGCGGGTTGGACAAATTAACTGAGCTAACCAGTACTACTTTAAAGAATAACATTTTCTTGTTTCTCAAGAAGTTCACACTATGTCGAAGAAATCTTCTATTCCAAACCAACTAATTACTGAATCCTGGGTATCAAAGACAATGTGTCTGGCCTTCTTTGTGAAATTTACTGGAGCTTGTTGAAGCCAAGGAATCTTCGCTTGAGCTTTATTGCAAAAAATAAAAATAGCCAATGAATGTGCGAGATAATAATAGCTCATTATACTCTTCTTCTGTTTTGTTACTCTTTCTTTAGTCGGAATAATTTCGCCTAGAAATGACTATTATTCACATAAAACCTAAGCGCGAGAGCCAGAGGAAAATGAGATGATAACCTTTGCTATTCAAAAGATTTCTAAGATGCTTGATCGTGAAGTAATATTTTATCACGCAGTTTTAGCTTTCACTATTTTTCAGGGACAAAGAATCAACTATTGACCAGCATTCTACTCCATGTGAGTTGCGTTTCTAGTTGTTTTTTAACGTGGTTGTGATGTATAAATAGGTGGGCGGCACAAAAATTCTGAGGGAGGTGCAAGATTTTTCAAAGGTCGAAAATGGCCTTAAAAATTGTGGTTTGCGTACATGGGCTGCACCAAATTTCTGGGGGCTGCAAGATTTTCCAAAGGTCTAAAAATGGCCTTAAAAATGATGATACGGCGAAAAAACAACATTTTTCACCGTTTTTCATTTTTTTCATTTTTTATTTTCATTTTTTCATTTTTCATTTTTCATTTTTTATTTTCATTTTTCATTGGCATCAAAAAGTGCGAAAAAAACAAAAAAGTTCACAAATATAATTCTATGGGATATTTTCTTTTCAGGGTGGGTATTTCAGTTTCTCGGAGGGTGTATACCCCTCAGAACTTCCCATGCCCAGGTGTAATGGTATGGCGGAAAAACATTATTTTTCAGCGTTTCTTATCGAGCCATACTTCCTAATCCCCTACACCCAGGTGTGATTGCTAGCATTGCAGACCCGTGATTTGTAATAATATTCAATCACGTCTATCATTTATTTTATTCATTATATCTTTTTAATTAATTAATGGAGGAATATACATTTAAAAGTATTGAGTGTTCTGTTTAAAATGCTTGTTTCACAAATCTATTTTGAAAGCTGCCACGGTTGTCAATCTGTCCTTTTTGTTCCATTGGAGTATTTTTCATGGCTAGTACCCTACCTTTAAATAGCTAGATTTGAGTAAATCAGTCAGTGAACACATACGGTAACATGCCACAATAATGAGAGCAGTGCAAGAACGCGGAAAACAATATTGTCCTGATCATCATCATTATGTTTTGAAGCATGATCACTTTTAATCTTATAAAACAGATCAAATGTTTTTAGCGTAAACTTTACGCAACTACTGGTTGTAAAAAACATTTACAGTTAAAATCGTAACCCTGACTTAACATGGGAAATTTTGAAAAAATGAGCTTCTGCAACGCTTCAGAACTGAGACCGATTTTCAGTGTAGACTTAGCATAACTACAAAGTGTAAAGTAAACATGCGGTCAGATTCGTTATCCTGGCCTTGAGGAAAACTTAACCTTTTGCAATGCTGTTTAAGTAAAATAAATTTGTAATATAAGTTTTGCACATCAACAATAATTGAATCTGCAGGGTGTAGAAAAGACTCGCAGTCAGATTCGTATTTCTGACGTTACATAGAATATTTTGAGAAAAATAAGCTTTTACAACGGTGTAGAAACAAAGTTATTTTTCAGTGTAAAATATTCACAGCCACTGAGTGTAAAGAAGATTTAAGTCGGATTCGTAATTCTGATATTTTGGCACAAAAAAAGAAGACAGAAATAAGTTTAACATCCCCGATTTTTGACAAAAGACCTTCCAAAAGAGCTTAATATTGACGTAAATAAACACAATTTGGTGTGAAATGTTCTCTTTTAGACAGTACTTTACTTTTATTCTATTCGACTTATCCCGACTTCTGAATGGAGAGAAAGCCGAAAGAAAAAACAAAAACCTATTTTTCCACTATCCTTCACACAGTAAACTTTGAAAATCCGAACGTAAGTCCATATAGAGCGTAAAGAAATTCGGTTTAAGCCAGTTTGTAGCATTTAAATTGTAGCACGTTTGTGTGTGTAAAACTTCTGTTTCACATCCGATTTGAGATATTGACCAGTCAATAAAAAGGGGAAAACGTTTTTTCGTTCAAGTTTACACCCATATTTCTAACTTGAAATAAGTCAATACAGAGTTTTTTAAACGCCATTTGCTGCAACGAGTAAACGAACTTTATTTTTATTTTTCTAATTTGTCCCAACTTACAAGCGAAGAAGTTGGCGGCAAAATCTGAGAAGAACTCGTTTTTTATGCTCTCCACTAGAGTGTAAACTTTAAACCCCTGAATCCAACTCCGTAATTAGTGTAAAAAAATTGCAGGTAAGTCGAGGGTAGCACTTGGGTCCTAGTGTGGAATTGTTCGCAGACCGAAACAAACTAAAACCGTGATCAAAACCTGCCTTTACACTCGCATTTTGTTGCATTCTTTACACTACCTCTCGAAAACTTATTCGAATTTTAAAAAGCAAAAAAATGTGGCTTTAGATAATTTGATTTTCTACAAGTCTGTGACATCAATTTATTTTTGTAGCTGCCCTCGCTTTCTTTTAATTTTTTGCCTGAATGCACACATTATAAGGGAACGATGAAATATAAAAAATGGTCTCATAGGTTGACTGTGTGCAGCATTAATTTTTGCAACAAACTTCATATTTTTGCGTATTATAAATAACTTGAATCACATGCTCTTCACCATAGATGCACAGGATGGTCAATATGGCGGAGGGGGGGGTCAGTCGGCCTGGGAAGGGGTCAAAAACTAAAGCTTTTAGGCTTAAATAACTTCCGAACACTGGTATAAGCGCTAAAATAGCGTCAAAACTACGTAATTATACAGTTTCTAGTCAAATTAAAGCACTTTTGAAGAAAATTTTGAATTTTTAATGTTTCTTGCCCTTCACTCAATTTAAACCTATATTTTAGCTTCATTTCGTGCTATTTCCCCGTGAAAACTAATAATTGTTTTCAAAGGTTAAATAACTTTTTAACCATAAATAGGTTTGGTTTTTTCTTTGCGGGACATTTTAATGCACTCCGTCACATAAGAATTTTTGTCACGAACTGCACTGCCCGTTTTAAGGATTAAATAAGGATTGTCGGCATGAAGGCCCTATTTTCAGCTTTAAAAGCCTCATCTAAAGTGCGGTTTATGTAAAAATAATTACCGTTTTCTGCCAGGCTGAAATAAAAATGATGATCCTGCTTGTTTGGGCTTTTGCATTTTTTTTCAGTCGCAGCATTATTTTGTTTTTTATTTACCCGCAATCGTGCAAGAACAGTAGTTAAGCTTTCGGAGTTTGATGGGCCAAAAATCACGAAAGAATTTCAAGACTCTAATTCTGGAGAGTCTGCTGGATTGATCGCCCATGTCATCTGTACTCAGCAGTCTATATTTTTATTTCGAAGTATAAAGACGATCATTTGATTAAATATAGAACAAATAAAAATAATGCGATTTTCCTGCGATAGATCTTAACAGATTTGAATGTCCCATAGTCATTCTCTGCCAATATTTTTTACTATGTTTTTGTGCGAGTTTTCACTATTAAAATAGTATAAAACGCCTGCTAGCCTCATGTCGCCTTTTTTTCAGTGCACGCATAGTTTTGTGTAATTTTAAATTTTTTCTCCTATTTGCTATGCTTATATTATTATAAATTTTTCTTAGTTTTTATATCTTGTTTTAATTTTCCATTATTGTTGTGTTCCGTTTTCCTATTACTTTCCTGAATTCTTTTTAATTCATTCTTTTTCTATTTCTATGGTCGCACAATTATTTTTAGCAACTACACCGTTTGCTCATGAAATTGTAAATCTTACTACGCTCTGCTTGAAGACGTTTGGACATTGCTACTATCATATGAAGCTTTATCCGGATTCCTGTGTATCTACCGACTGTACTTCCATTAATATGGAACTCGAGTAATTGACTCTATTGCTTACAGCTTTTCGTCGGTAATTATTGTGCAGTACGTGCTTATGTATGCATGTCGTTTAAAAAGACTAGATGGTGTTCAATTGGTCCAAGCGTATGTTGATTTGAGTTTCTCACAATCTGAGCACTTGAGGTTAGGGGCATACATGGGCAGCGACCAAATTCTGAGGATCTGGGTGGTGTAAAACTAGCAAAAATCCAAAATACGCAACCAAAATTTGATTCGGGGTTCTATCAAATTTCTGAGTGTCTACTGAAGTCTAAGGGTATATTTCTCGCCCTTGTGTGGATAGAATATAAAATTAGAAAATTTAAAAAAACGAGGTAAAATGATGGCCAAAAACCTGTGGAAATTAGAAATTTTGTACAAAAGTACTTAAAAGTCATCAAAAACTGAACTTTAATGCACTTTCAACGCTACTTTATAGCATTTATATCAATTTGCGAAGTCTTTTTGGCCAGCAATGTTCGATCTTTCACCCATTATGTACCACTGCGACCGTGTTGCGCATTGAATTCAAGTACTTGTCTGGCCTTTTGGTCGCACTGAACTCTCTTGCGCGTAAGTTGAATTACGACAAGGAAGAACTCTAAATTTTATGTTATTCTTTAAGTGTAAATGTTTTATTAAGCTGTTTAATTTAATGCAATTTTTTGAATTTTGACACGCTGGAGAAATTCGTGTGATACTCAGCAATGCTAATTGTTCTTGTCTGCTTTTAGAGCCTATCGAATATTGCTACCCAAGATCTTGCTGAATTCACCAGCAAATAAAATTAGGGCCATCTTACGTTCCATTAAAAAATGAAATTCAGTGACTTTGGAACGTCTTCAAATGTGTCTAGTTGACTTTAAAATTCCGGAACGTTCGATGCCTGACGTTTCACTACTACTACTACTACTACTACTACTACTACTACTACTACTACTACTACTACTACTACTACTACTACTACTACTACTACTACTACTACTACTACTACTACTACTACTACTACACTACTCAAACTACTACTACTACTACTACTCAAACTACTACTACTACTACTACTACTACTACTACTACTACTACTACTACTACTACTACTACTACTACTACTACTACTACTACTGCTGCTGCTGCTGCTGCTGCTACTACTACTACTACTACTACTACTACCACTACGACTACTACTACTACTAATACTACTACTACAACAACTACTACTACTACTACTACTACTACTACTACTACTACTACTACTGCTACAACTACGATTACTACTACTACTACTACTACTACTACTACTACTACCACTATTACTACTACTACTACTAATATTACTATTACTACTACTACTACTACTACTACTACCGCTAGGCCATAAATGAGCAGCAGCCAAATTCTGCAGAGTGTTCGAAGGGGCGGAATAACCAAAACTAGCACCGAAAATTTAATCTTAGAGTGTATCGATATCGATTTTTCTAAGAGGATTCATCGAATTTCTGGGAGGGTCCGGATCGCTCTCAGACCCCTTACGCCCACGTGCGGTCTGGACCACAGAAGTGGATTTTCGGTGCTATTTGTGGCGATTTAACCCGTCGAAGCCCCCAGAATTTGGCTGCTACCCATCAATCTCTACTACATACAGTAAACTAAGTGATTTCTCAATCAAACACGTTTCAACGTGATGCAGAGAATTATGCAGATTCAGACCATTAAGACTTGAAAGATACTGTGCGGAATTAGCTAAACACTTGCAAAATCTTATATTTCTACATTTTCTCTTTTTTTCGACCAATTAGCGAGTTAATACTCACTACCTTTTTTCCGTTGTGAAAATTGTTGACCCTCCAGATTTCCAGCTTTGCATTCTATGGCGAGCACAGTGATGCTTACTTCAATAATCAAGCACGCATGATTGACTCAATCTCTAAATTTCGGTGAATCTATAAATTTGACTTCAGTTATCCTAACAACGACTTGCTGGTAGGCAAAAATAATTGTGTCTTAAGATTACGAGCAAGCTCTAAACATTTGGGAAGGAAAAATGCTCAAAAACCTGAAAATTTTTACATGCTTTCAATCATGTTCAAAATTGTATTTGTATGAAATAGCTATACAATGAAAATTTTAGCATTATGTATATCCATGCTCGAATCTGCAAAAAATTTTCAGACTTATATTATACTCAAATCTGATACATGGCAAAGGAATAAAACGGAAAATAAAAAAATTGTGCGAAACGTCAGAAAATATTGAGATAGTATTTGGGATGTTTAATCGAATTGTGTTGTTTAAAGGACAAAAGTTATACAAAAAAAACAAATTCACGCATGGCGCTCGAATATTTCAGGTTCTGTTATGTTTTCTCTCAAATGCGCTCGAAAATTTTCAATCTGTAGTTCTTTTGATTTGTAAAAATAATAGGCTTCCATAAGTTCAATGGGGTTGATCACGATATCCCGCTAGAGCTAGGTGCCTGCAAATAATTAATTTATGAAATCCTTGAAAAAGCTTGTTAATTATACATTTTCTTGCACACCCCCGCGAAATAACTACTACCCCTAGATGTTTTCGACTTCAAAGCGTTCTTAGGGTGTTTTTGCTTCAAAAGTCAAATTATCAGCGCTTAGCGCCGTTTACACATTTTTTAATTATTTTGTTCAATTTACTCAATTTGTTCAAAATTTACTTTACTTTTTCATATTTTTATGTTTTATAAAAAACGAGCATTGTCTGAAACGTCAAAAAATTGTATTTTAAATGTGTACCCATCGTTTTTTAGCGCAAAAAAGGCACTTTTCAAGAGTTTTTCCAGCCTGACCTCCCAGAATTCCCATGCTGTGCAGCATGTATAGTCTTCACGTCTGCACATTTCTCCAAAAACTTTTCGCAGCTTTACTTATCAAAAATTCGAATATTCGTCGAGTCCGAAGTCACTTAAAGTTCCTGATTACACGCCATGTGGTTCGAGAAGGTGGTGCATACTTGGAAATTGCGTGGAAAGCAATGATATCCGCCTTTCAAGACCTCCTCCTAAAACACATGGCGGGGGAATTCGATTAGAGTGTTCAAATAAACAATGCGTTTCATCTGTGGGGCGCTTTAATCTCAATGTGTCATTGCTGTATCAGTGCCCTGCTGATTGCAAAAGTTTATTGCCCGGTAAGTAGTGCGCCTTCATACATTATACCATCTTACCAGGTGGATTTGATTGGATGTGAATGAGCATGAAGTTTGGGAGTCAGAGCAAGAATTGAATTTTTCTCATGATCTACTAATATAGGATGTCACAATAAGTGCTTAGCATGACCGATCAGGCGGGTCAGCCATTCTGGGGGTCTTTTATTGAGGTTTTCCGGCAAAAAGCGCCTCGAATACCGATCTAACGCGAAATAGCGTGGAAAAAACGGTATTAATCAATGGTGTTCGATCAATTTTTAGCACTTTTGAGGAAACTGATGCATTTTCATTGCATTTTTTTGTTCTCCCTTATTTAAGTGTCCAAAACGTTGTCTAGCCTCGTTTTTGCTTAAGTTACAACGTTTTTAATAGTTTAGCTTCATGAGAAGTTTTGAAGTAGTAAAACATAAGCATTTTTTGGCCTATTTACAGTGATATCACAAAAACTCAAAATGGGAAAATAAGGTTCCTATAGAAAATTTTGTGTTTTATTCCTTTCCAGATTTTCAAATGCAACACCTGGTTGCGTGTAACGCAACATAAATCTATCTTTTCTTGTTTTTGCATGGACATCCACCAAGTGCCTGTTCGACTGCAAAAACATGATGCTAAACGGAGGATTAATCCTCCCTTCACCGAATGGTCCTACAGTCAAAGGTCGGAAATCCGTGAGAAAAACTGTAATTTTGCTGTGTTGAACACGGCCATGATATGCTAAAAAAATTTGAAATGATATAGACCGCTAAATTTATACTATAGTATGTTCCATTCAGAACGGCCCAAGCTTCACGCTTCATTACTGTAGCAAAATATTTCGCGGTTTACTTTGTTGCGGCACTTTGTCATATGCGCCATAGGTTAAGCATAGCACGTTGAACATCAATAAAAAGAATTTCAAGCAAACAGCTACTACGAAAGCATATTTGAGGAAGCCAAGTTGTGCAGTGAAAAACTACTACAGTAATAAGACTGTTGCAAAACTGGTCGTCGCGAATGGAATATTCTATAGAATACTATTTTATTATTTTGAAGATTCTGTGATACCTTTGTAAATATGCTTAAACATGCTTATTTCTCACAACTGTATAATTTTTCTTGTAGCAAAAGCATGAAAAATAATGCAACTGGAGCTAAAGCGAGGCTAGACAAAGTTCTAGGCACAGAGCAGAGAAAGATCATAAAAATTGCTGACAAACTTTATTGACTAGAATGCTGACCGAGTATGGTAAACGAAGGATTAAAGTAGCGGTTATTTTGCAGTCTTTTGATAGACAAAATTATTTGTGAGCCGAAAAAATTAAAAATTTTCAGAAAGTTTATATCAAAAAACGCACAAAATTAGTGCTAAAATTGGCATAAAACACCGGAGAATTAATCGAGAAATCACTGTAAGAACTAAAACACTCTTCGTTCTGTATAAAAAATAATCTTTTGACATAAAAATAACATTATTAGAGCGCCAAAAATGTCTTTAAATGTCATTAGAAAATGATTCCCGACGCTGCCGGAAAAATTAGAAAAAATTACGATAAGAAATGGCCAAAATCAGCAAAAGAAATACACATTATTCTCTATTGCCTTCAACTATTTTCTAAGGACAGATGGGTTTGGCCGCCTCCCCGCCGCCCCTCCTATACCCGCTCTTGAAACATTTCGAAGTACCTGCTATATGCGTGTCTGTATGTCTGTACAGTTTCGTTTATTCTAGATTCAGAAATAAGTTTGCCGAGCAATGAAGCTACTTTAGATTTTCAAGCCATGCACGAATAGCTTAATTTCAAAGGTTTAACTTTAGTAAAAGACCTCCTAAATTGAACAAAGTATCAATGTTTTACGAGAAACTATGTAATGGTAATCATCTGAATCTCTTTAGATCTATTGGGTTGAAAACACCGAAAAATTATATTTTTTAAATGACTTTTACTATAAAGAAATGATGTGGGTTGCTGTAAGAAATGGTTTTTGACTTTAGATCTAAAAGTTTCATATTTATTGTTCCGTTGGGTGCGGTTTAAACTTAAACACGTCATGTTTCAGTCAAAATATACCGTGTTTTATGAAGCATAATGATGTCTACATTTCACTGCATGCCTTCGAATGTTCTCTGGATAGCTAATCGAAATGTAGAAAAGCTTATCAGCTTATTCTCTTTCAACACCAGTTTTCATCCCTGTAAACTGATGTTTTAAACTGCGGCGTATTTAAGGAAGCGGGAAGGGGCGGCCACCATATCTGGGCGTGGGGGCTCGGGGGTATGCATCCTCGAGAAACCAAATCCTACTCAGAAACCAAGATAATTCCCCCAGAATTCAATTTTTTGAATTTTTTTTGTTTTTTTCGCAATTTTTTGATGCCAATGGACTGTACTCGATGAGAAATGTTGAAAACCGGTGTTTGTTTCGCCATACCATCATTTTTAAGGCCATGTTTTGACCTTTGAAAAATCTTGTACTTCCCCCCAGAATTTTATGGCGGCCATCCCCATTTCAATCCCTATTCGGCCTCGGTGAGATAGAGGATGCATTTGTAATTAGCTGTCATTTTTGACCGTCGGTGATCATAATTTTTGTTAAATTTTTATTATCGATATAATTTTAATATAATGCCAATTATTGAGATTTAATTACTTTCTTTGCGGTAGGAGCCATGCTATTGCACACGAAATAAATTTTAAAAATAACTATTTTAGCTTTGTTTCCTTTCGTTTTCAAGCATAACTTTTAAAAATTTTCGACGCTGCGCGTCAAATGCTACAATATTGGAAATTGAGCGGTATTTCGAGCCTCCCAAGGTCCTTCCGCCTAAATTTCGCAATGTTTTGCACACTTTGCTCCAGATTTTCACTAAATTCAAAGACAGGTACTGATTTTTCTGCACAAATTGTCAGAAATTTAAAAATTTTGAAAAATGTGTCCAATGCGATTTTAAATAAAGTAGACAACGAAAAACGCTATTTTGCACGTGAATTGCAAATCTTTTTTCGACTGTTTTTTTAAATTTAGATTTCCCTTTTCCATACACAATTCCGAGATCCGCTACTTGTTTCGAACGCGTTTTATTTAATAAAGCGATAAATAAAACGACGGGAAAAGCTTTTCGAAAACTTGTTGATGATTGAAGTCGGATCCTCGAGCATTTCTAGAATATAACAGGTACTTGGTTGCGAAGTTATGTTTTATAATGGCAGCTGCGTTTGCTGAGGCTTTAAAATAATGACTTTCAGCGCATACCGCATTACATCGCATTCGAAAACAATATTAATTTTTATTGTTTTCATTTTTACAATGATTTCTTTGAAAAAGGATCTTTTGCATTATCTCACCCACACGCAATTTATTAATTTATTTTTTCAACACCACTTTACACAACAATATACAACGTAATTTATGGACAAGGCCAGAATGCAAATGGTGTTTTTGTATGTGTGAATGTATAAATAGTGTAATCTGGGTGTTAATAAATTACATTGTGTAATAAAGTAATAAATTTCGTAGGAGATATGATAATGCAAAAGAGCCAAAAAAGATACACTGAGAAAGTTTACCGAGTAAATTTATGTTCGTAATAAATGCAGACTGCTCGAAATTTTGATGTTGTTACATGCTGCAGTAATTTTTCATTTACTAATTATTGTATAGTATACCTTTAACATAAAGATTCGTGATAAGAATATAAAATATTTAATCATAAATATTTTAAGACTAGCGAAGAAAAATGATCCGATGAGAGAAAAAGGACGAATATACTTGGGATAGCGGATTAATAATGGCATATAAGGAGGCGACTGTGAAAAGTCTTCTATCGGCTCAAAAAATCATAAGAATCTGCTAAAAATCAGACTTCTAGAAGCAACACAAAAATAAAAGTATATTGTGCGGCCTACAGAAGCTAGTTGTGGCCACAGGGTGGCGCAAGGGATTTCAATTAGGTTGCATCCCACAGAAGACGGAAAAACCCCACACTTTACTGTAAGCCCTCAGAATTGTATTTTTAGTAACATTTTTGGCAATTTCACCCGACCAGACCACCAGAATTTTCTTCCTGCCCATGTACATTTGTCGCCTCAGTTTAAGAAATAAAAAACACAATACATTATTCTTTAAACATAAAAATAATCAATCTTATTAAGGGAAACGACAAATCATTCTGTTTACTAACCTTAACTAGATACAAGTCCGAACAACCGCTGTTGCAAATGTATTAAACTGCTTTAAGGCACTTTACATGCGCAAAAAACACTAAAGAATTTATGACACACGGCGCAAGTAGGATGAGCGAGATAACCGTGCAAATAAATACAATAGTGCATAACGATTGAGTGGAAATTTAATAGTTCAGATATATTGTATAATGCCGAAGCAGGAGCAAGTACCTTCCTACATCATATCATCACGCTAGCATAACACGTGTAACTGTAGAGCCGTAATAAAGATGATGACACGACTGTCACAATTCACCATTCGAGCCTTTTAACTGACTATTGAATAAATATTGTCATGAAAATGTTATACTGATATCAAGCTGAATCGGCTACTTTACACAGTCCAAGGTATCCTTCCAAGCTCTTCATCATATACCAGTGAAAAGTGTTTCGAGAGGACGCCTTCTTTTTTCAGAGGCCGCAGAATATACTTTGATTTTTGTGTCGCTTAGAGAAATTTAATATTTAGCAGATACCTATGTTTTTTCAGTGATAGGTGACTTTTTTCTCGCCATGTTTAAATAATCCGCAATTTCAATGATATCCATCTTTTTCGTTCTATTTGAGCAATTTTCTTTGCTAGTACCCTACTTAAAATTAGCACGATTT
This sequence comes from Mermis nigrescens, assembly GCA_036768485.1. Classification (NCBI taxonomy): domain Eukaryota; kingdom Metazoa; phylum Nematoda; class Enoplea; order Mermithida; family Mermithidae; genus Mermis; species Mermis nigrescens. Next base: position 76,096 of record JAVLUZ010000637.1, on the reverse strand, counting down.
GAGAAATTAGTCAGTAAACACATACGGTAACATGCTACAATAATGACAACAGTTCAAGAACGCGGAAATTATTATTTTCAGAACATCAGGATTATATTTTTAAACATGATCGATCACCTTTTATCTTATTAAAACAGATCAAATGTTTCCAGCATAAAATTTGCGCAACTAATAATAGTGTAGAACACTTACACTCAGATTCGTAACCCTGGCGTTACACGGAACCTTTTGAAAAAAATATAGCTTTTGCTACGACGTAGAACTGAAATTAATGTCTAGTATACACTTAGCATAACTAAAGGGTGCAAAGAAAGCACGCAGTAGGATTCGTATTCCTGACCTTAAGGAAAATATTTAAAAAAACTTACGGTTTGCATTGTTCTGGAACCGAACTGAATTTGTAGTGTAAACTTTATACATCGACAATAATTTAATAGTATAAACTTTGCATAACTGTAAAGTGTAGAGAAAACTAACTAACAGTCAGACTCGCAATTATGACGCTAAATAGAACATTTTGAAAGATAAAGCTTTTGCAACGCTCTGTAGCTAAAGCCTGCTTTCATTTTAAACTTTGCGCAACCACCGAATGTAAAGAATATTTAATTCAGATTTGTAATTCTTATATTACTCTGATATTGCGATCAATATTCATGAAAAAACTAAATCTTTACAATTGTCTGAAGAAAAATGAGTATTAGTTGTAAACTACCTTACACCACTGTTAAGTGTATAGAAACGCACGGAACTAACGTATGAAGTTTAACCTTTGGTAAGTTTTTAGACTTGTGATTGTGTCCAGACTCAAAACCGGAGAACTTGGCAGAAAAAAACGACAGAAACACGTTCAATACCCCCGATTTTCGACCTTACACCTTCCGAAAAGCTGAACATTGATGTAAATGAACACAGGTTGCATCGACATGTACCTCTTGAAAAGTAGTTTATTTTTATTTTATATGACTTATCCAGACTGCTAAATGGAGGAAAAGCCGAACGAAAAAGGGAACAAAAATGTATTTTTCCAATTATTATAAACTTTAAAAATCTAAATCCAACTCCTAATGAGTGTAAAGAAATTCGTTTTAAACATTTTGTATCAGTTGAATCGTGGTACGTTTTTGAGTGAAAACTTCTGTACCACATCCGATTTTAGATATTGACCACTCAAAAAAGGGAAAAACGTGTGTTTTTGTGCAATGTGACACGATCATTTTGAACTTTACACATCCAGAAATAACTCAATATTGAGTTTTTAAACGCGGTTTGCTGTGACGAGTAGTCCTTTAAACGTAATTCATTTTTGTTTTTTTTTCAAATTCGTCTCAACAAGCAGAGCAGTTGACGAGAAAATATGGGACAAAACCCGTTTTTACGCTATTCACTAGAAGGTAAACGTTGAACCTCTGGATATAACTCCGTATTTGGTGTAAAAAATTTGCACGTAAGCCAAAGACAGCCGTTGAGTCCGCGTACATTTCTATCAGAAAAATTTTCAGGGATTCATAAGTGGAGTTGTTGTAAGACTCTAACATGATCAAAATGCGACCAAAATCTGTCTTTACGCCAGCGGATCTTTGCAATCTTTATGCCCTCTTTAAGAAATAATGAGATATTCAAAAAAGTACAGTTTTCAGTGAATTTTATTTTCTACAACTCTATATTGTTAAATTGTATAAGGCATTTATGCTGAGTTGTCTAAAAATTGTTCTCGACAACCTTCAAAAGTTCATATATTTTATAACGTGACGCAAAAACTTTACACGTTCATTAAACACACGGTATTGATTGTAAACAGAAAACGCTAAATCTTTTGTTATTATCAATCTTTAAAAAGCTGCACCTCCCATAAAGGTCCCGGTGTTGCTGTAGGGTGGAGTTACTTCTTAGGTTTACCGAAGGTATGCGCTAACACGCTACCTATGAATATGCAGTAATTTCACCTTACAGATAGAATCGTTGATATGCCAGTAGCCATACGCTTTTTGTCCTGCAGTAATCCTTTTCCAGTGAATTCCGCACCTACTTGCCTGCTTTGCGGAGGGGTGAGTCATTCATATAGCTTAGTATGATACACCAAATCACTCTGTGCTTGAACGAATAGAACAAGCGAATTATGCGAAGTGTCTAGCAATAGGAAGGCTACAGTTTTTTTGTTGTGAAATGGACTGAAAAATTGTGTGTATGTAAGTTCTCTATCTCTCTTATCCGGATTTTCAGCTTTTTCTCGCTCAAACATGCCAATTTAATGTAATTTTCCCGGTTTGAAGAGAATTTGATTTGATTTGCATGGATCTTATGGTTTAGTCATGTACTTTATTCAGGTTGAGATATAGCTAATAATTGGAATAATACGAAGAACTTCGATTGGTATATGACCATATATGATCTTAGGGGGTTCAACCCTCCAGTTAATCCCCTACCTTTGCAAAAAGATATTCACCCTGTCCCCCAGAATCAGCGATTTTCCAAAATTTTCATAATTTTCCTACAAGACGGTAGAGAGACTGATTTTTTAAAGCGTTTTAATTTTTATGCATTTATGCTCTAGAAAGATAGAGCGTCGTTGGAAGAACCGAAAAACGATGTTTTTGACGCGTACCTACCATCTTTTTGGCCTAAAAAGAGGCACTTTATGATTTAATCCCCTCTTTAGCACCAGAATTCCTATGCTGTGCATGTCTGCATGTAATCGACCTTGCTGCTATACTCCTTATCCAACAGTGGTGGATCTAGTATTTCCCTATGGGGAAGGGGGCAGTACTCTAACTTTTCTAAAAAGCCAAAAAATAGTCCAAAAATTGCTTTTTACGTGCGAAATAGTGTTTTACCGGCGTTTTGCGATGACTACTTTTATTTAAAATCACTTTTAGTGCAAGATATTTCCAAAGAAAATTCCAAAATTTCTAACAATTTTGGGCGAAAAAAATCATAAAATTTCTTCGAATTTTTTAAAATTTATGCACGAAGTTATGTAAAACAGACTATATATGAGAACAAGTGCAAACGTCGGAGGCTATGCTTTAAAATAAGAATATAACTATGCTGGAATAGCTGTTTCTATTGTTAGATTGTTTTGAAATCTATTCCATGAGCGAAAATTGGCGGGTCGCAAACGGCCAAAAGCATTGCAAATTACATATCCATTATTTATCTCGCAAGTATTTTGGGCGGATGGTGTGGGAGCATTCCGCGCCCCTCTTAAATCCGCCCCTGCTATCTGGCTTAATCAATTATATGCTGCTGCGCTGCCCAAGTATCATATGAACTGTTAAAGGTCGATTACGCAAGTATTAAACTTTTGCAATGCTTAAATGAAGCTTCAAGATAATACATAAATAAATGAATAAATAAACAAATAGCGGAACAGATAAATAGATGCCATTTTTGCTGATTTTATTAAAAAATGACTGTTTTCCAATGACTGAAGGCTATTCAAAATCTTTCATACCCCGATGGATTGAAAGTATTATATATTCTGAGCTTTGGATCCAGAAAGTTGAAAACTGAGTAGGTATTCTAACTCGGTTTAAGGTAAATGAGGCGATCTAAGGTACTACTGGGGTTTGATATAACTCATTTTATAGTATTTCTTTCAACGTCAAAACTTTTCCAATTTTAACCTTTACCGAATTTTGATATTGCTGAATGCTGAATTTCCCCAAATTTTCGCCGGAATCGCAAAACACTCCCTTAATTACTTATCAGAGTAGCTGAGCATGCTGGTTTAGATTCCCTATTCATACTTTTTTTCCGCATTGTTAAGCCACCAGCTATGGTAAATTTTAAATTTATCATCGTATTTATATTAAATTAATAAATATACTTCGCTTGAACAGACTCCTTACAGCTGGGCTCGTCAAACAGAATGTGCACCCTTTGTCCTATTCGACACTTGCCCGAAGTGTCCACTATCACCGTTGAAAGTGGGCATTGACTGTATGAATTTGGGTATTAAATCGACATATCCTGTTGTTCGATTTTTGACAGATTGTGTTACTACTCTACAAGCTGGCTGCTCGATCTTATTCGCATAGGCCTCTTCTGGATTCATGCTAATAACCCGCGCTCAGTGTTGTATTCATCTTTATTCTACTAAGCAGAATTGAATAAACCTTTTCTTGCACATTTTTTAATTAACAATAATTGCGGAAAATTCAATGAGTGAATACATTTGTGCATTTTCTATATGCGAGCCAGATGTATAATTTTGACAGCTGATGAGCCTAATCTGCTGCCGTGCACAGCAGCGAATGCAAGACTTAGGCTCCACACGTGGGCGTGCCTGGAAGGGGCCTGGGGTATGCACCTCCCAGAAGGCCGTATACTTGCCCCAAAATCAAATACCCTCAGAATCCAATTTGTTTTTTCCAGGCCAATGGATACTTCTTAATAGGATACATTGAAAAATGGTGTTTCTTTTGCCATATCACCATTTCTAACACCATTTTTTGACCTTTGAAAAACCTTGCATCCCCAGAATTTTGGTGCTGCCCACGTATGGTAGGCCACTGCATACACTTTGTAGCATAAGTGAAAACTAAACAAAAGCTTTTTGATTATTTCAGCTAATGACAGCCGGCAGACATGGGCAGCGTGTTAATTCTTAGGAGCGAAAATCGGAATTTTCTTCTGGATTAGGCATCTTTTGCTAGGCTTGTTAACGGTAGATATGAGTTAGAAACATTATTTTGAGTTTGCAACAATGTTCTTTTCATCTAGAACTTACACACACATAAAAAATTACGAAATGTCAAAAATTCGCATAAATTCGAAGAAATGTCAGAAAATGAGTGTATTATGCGAAGCATCGGAAATTTGATATTTTTGGCAAGTAGATGGCTATAAATAGTTGAAGCATAACCTTTTTATAAGTTTTTATAAATAAAAACCGCTTATTCTGTCTGATAAATGAATGAATTTTCGGAGTTTGAATATGGCCCACATACGTGGGCAGCAAGAAAATTCTGAAGGGGGGGGTGCAAGATTTTTTTTGAAGGTCGAAAAATGGCCTTAAAAATGGTGGTATGGCAATAAAAACACTATTTTTCGACGTTTCTTATCAAGCACTATCCATTAGCATCAAAAAATTGCGAAAAAAAACGAAAAAAAAATTTTAAGAAATTGAATTCTGGGGGGGGATATTTTGATTTCTGTGGGGGGGTTATTTTGGTTTCTAGGGGGTGCATACCCCCCAAACCCCCACGCCCAGGTGTGATGGCCAGCAGTACGAATGGTCGAATTTTCTATGAACTGCTTTCCACGAATAAGTACCTAAACGGTGATTAGATTAATTATGCGCCTGTTTTAGCGCTGAACTAGGCAATTTTAGGGGGTCCATGTGGTGGGTTACGAAAATGTGTGTTCTACAAGTAGACATAATTCTTTCAAGTAGATCAAATCAAACTGTATGTATCATAAACTTATTAGCGCACCCGGAAATATCACTTGAATATATAAGCGCCCCCACACATTTAAGCACTCCTTCAATTATAGAAATTATTTATCCTGTGTGTACTAGGTAAGGTATACTGACCTATACTATTATGTATCAGATTCGTAGGTTAGGGATGTAACAACATTTTCATTAGGCTAATGAAATTTGGAAGTCGACATGGCGAAATTGACTCAAAAATCTAGGCACCACCACTCATTTAAGCGCCCCTCCCGGAATCAACTTAAAACAATAAGTGCCCAGACCAATTAATTCTTAGCATACCATGTTCCATTCAATCATCTATTGCTCAAAAAGTGTCCTTCTTAATTTTTTTTTCAAGAAGCCACTATTGATTAGCTATAAAATACTATATGAAGCAGGGCCTGCATCTGGTATTTGCGCTATATTTGAAATAATTGAAAAAATTGAAGTGAAAATTATTTTTGTTTTATGTTTCTAAGCTTATCAAAAATTTTAGAGGGAGAATGTTACTTTTGAAATAATTTCACAAAATGTAAAAATTATTCATCTCTCAAATAAAAAAGAATTATGGAACTTGATCTCGTTAACTCTGAGGTATGATGAAAAATTTTCCATAAAGTTTGGCAAAAGCTGTGATTTTTGATACTTTACACTTACTTTACACAACGAATATTAGTTTTTAGTTTTCAAGTTCGCATTATTGAATTAAGCGTCAAAAACTAGATAATATACATTTAAATCAAGGAATGTTAATGTTTGACTAGCCCAACCTCGAGTTCAGTCTATAGGTGTGTGGCACCAAAGTTCTGTGATATGCAAAATTTTTTCAAAGGTCAAAAAATCGCCTCAAAAATGGTGATATGGCGAAAAACACCATTTTTTAACGTTTCTCATCTAGCACTATCCATAGGCATCAAGAAATTGCGAGAAAATTTAATTTTTCTCCTAATAAGCTGTGGAAAATAACATTTTTTTGGCGCCGCTCAGCTCTAAAGTAACGAAAATAATGATTCTACAGCATGAAGTGATTAAAATTTTGAGATTTCTCGATAAAAAGATACCAATTTTCATGCATTTTCTTGCATTTACAAATTGTTTTAGGGCTAACGGTAGGGGATAGCGGCCGCCTCCTGCATATGCCCATGATCGTAGGTATTGTGTTCACTGACATGAGACAAAAACATAATACATATGTGCATTGAATGAGCAAAAATACAACGATATGTTTTTATCCCAGATCACACGAAAAAAGATGAACGCTGCAATATACAACAAATCATGGAGAAGAAGAATGAACAGGTCACTCAGGAAGCAAGGATTACGTTCGGCGAAAGTTATTGGTCGATCCAGCATTAGCAATGAGGTGCAAGGCATAATCAAGAAATTGTATTCGTTATTTCATTTAGAAAAATGTATCGGGAGTACGGTTTTACCTGTGACAAACATCACGCAAAGGCTAGTTATTGCCACAGGTATTTGCGAGAATACCGTGAGAAAAATTATTATGAAGCCGTTTTATAAGCGATCACGTAAAGAGAGGAACTGCAAAATTGATGCATTCGATAGGGACATCATCAGACGAATTATACATCGAATGATGAAAAGTGGTGAAATAGTGACTTCAGAGAAAGTCACTTCAAATGTAAAAGAGAACTTAAATTTGACAGTGTCTCGCACGACAATATGGCGTGTCATGAGGAAAACCCGTTTTTCCTATGTGAAAAATAATAGCACGCGACTTCACCAATTTGCAAATCCAACAGTCATGATGACACGTCATTTGGCATATTTGTGAAATATAACGAAATTGAGAAATAAAAATGGACGAGACGTAGATAAATGAAGGGCACACAGTTCCGAGAATTTGGGCAGACATGGCGATTCGAGGAGACCCTAGAGCTGCTTTTGTCCCCAAGTCAGAGTTTGTTCTCGGAGTAATGTCGAAAATAGTTAGAGGTTCGCGGTTAATTATTTCGCATATTGGCTCAGGGAGGCTTTGTTGACGGTGGATTAGATATTTTCTGGTCAAAAAAATGGTGATTACCATGTCGAAATGAATGCAAAGCATTTCGAAGAGTATATTGAAAAGATTTTGCAGAAACTTCCAGAACAAAGTGCCCTGATACTAGATAACGCCCCTTATCATTGCTGAAGATCCAAGCGAAAGATAACAGTCAAGTCCAGAAAAGGAGAAAAAGTAGAATTTTTGAAAAGCAATAATATTTCATTCAATGGAACAATGAATAAAGAAGCACTTTTCAATTTGCACATAAAGTATAACCGGCTCAACAAGGATGCGTTCGTTGTTGAAGAAATAGCAAAAGGACCTAACAAAATGATTTTATGGCTCCCTCCCTATCATTGTGAACTCAATCCTATCGAACTGATATGGGCGACCGTTAAAACTAGAGTTGCAAAACGAAACACGACGTTTAAGGTAAAAGACTTAGAAAAATTATTCGTCAAAGAAGTTTCCCGCATAAGAGCAAGTGACTGGAAAAACGCAGTAGATCACGTGCAAAAAATTGAAAGAAATTATGTCTGACCCGACATTGCGCCTCATTTTTCAGACGTAATTATATTGTTAGACTCTGACTACGATGATGACGATGAGAATGGGGTTTCAAATATGACTTATTTCAACCTATTATGGATTATTGAAGACAGCGAAGGCGAGGAGCCAAGCCAAGATGATCATTTTTACGGATTCGAAGATGTATCTAGCGAAGAAAATGAGCTTCGATGAAATTATTGTGAATCCTTATTTTAGGCACCTTGAAATAGATTAGAACTTTTTTGCTGTAGGCTTAAATAAAATAAAGCACATGGCTTCACATTCAATTTATGACTCTAAAGTAGTACTTGAATCATAGGTGCGCAAGTTCAGGGCCGGCAGAAGGGGGTTAAATCTCAAAAATCCAAAACAGATAATTTAAGGTTCACAATTTTTTTGTTCTAAGGATTAAAATGGTCAAAATAGCCTATAAAACGTTTTCCGTGGTAATATCACATTTTAAAAGCAATTTTAGTCCATTTCGACTGCATTATATCACTTTTGACACTAAAAATGCAAAAATTCATCACTTTTGGGCGCTTTTAGAGTAAAAAGTACTTAAAAGTACACTAATCTGGTTTGGAGCGCCGAAAAAATTTTGACATTTTTTGCTTTGGACCTCATAGATGATGCAAAAACGTTCCATCAGCTAAAAATCGCCGGTCAGTTTCCTGTCCAGCTGAGTAGCTGACCCTTCCGTGGGCGTAGTACCCCCTCACCCCTATATGCATGTATGACATAAATAAGTTAATAACCATAAATAAATATTTTAATTATACTGAGATGATGTTAAACTTTACTTGATATCTGACAGGACGCTAAAACAAGCAAAGCGTGGTAGTAGAGCATAACGATTAAAAGCCAACAAAAGTACTGCATTTGATATTCCGTCGTACCACAGGATGCAGTTACACAAGCGATTTAAATCCGTCAACGCACAGATTCATCCTAAAGTCGATTTAAAATACGAGAATTACATGCAACAAAAATATACAAATATGAAGTGAAGGTCAATGTTATATGTAAACTCGCATTAAAACGGACTTATGAAAAGGCTGCACTGCAAACTGACCGGTTAAAAATAATAATTTAAATTTTAATTATGAATTTCGTCATTTTCAAAAGCAATTTTTTTAAGAAGGTATTCACAAAAATTCAGAATTCTTTTAAGTGTAATACTGCCTCTTCAGAGCTTCAAGGCAAAAATCTAATCACTTATCGCTCCTCTTGAAATAATCTGTTATATGATAAAATGGAAACTGGTAATTATCTCCAGAGAATTAGCTACTTATGACGGGAAGAGCAATGATAATGATCGTAATAATTACAATAATTCATTTCTTATAATGTGACAATTTCAACTATCAAACATTCGATAATGCCATAAAAAATAAAAAAGTGGCAGCTTAAATTTGAAAATCATAGTTTGAAAAGTTGAAAGCGAAAATTACTTCAATTTTGTTTCGAAAGTCATTATAAAAACCGCTTTACACAGTGAACCATTTATAGTCAGGCCCGCATCCATGATTTTATTCCGGAAGGGGGTCACGACCACACCTGGGCGTGGGAGTTTGGGGGTATGCAACCCCCAGAAACCAAAATACCCCTTCCCCCCGAATTCAATTTTTAAAATTTTTCGTTTTTTTCGCAATTTTTTGATGCCAATGGATGGTGCTCGATGAGAAACGTCAAAAAATGGTGTTTTTTCGCCATACTACCATTTTTAAGGCCAATTTTTGACCTTTAAAAAATCTTGCACCCCCTCCCCCAGAATTTTCTTGCTGCCCACGTATGGTCACTACCAAATTTTTTTCGAAAACATAAGGGTGGACCATGAACAAATTCAAATTTAAAGGACGTTTTACGATCACTAGAGCTATACACTTCTTGTAAATTTTGCTTCCCATGTAAGTTCAAAATGGTTAGAATTTAAGGAACTCCCTCTTCTAGGGCTGAAGGAGTCTGAGATAGTTCGGTCAAGCGCCCCCAGCGGGGTCTGGGGCAGAGCCCGAGAAAATTAAAAAATGCCTGCCTCAGTTTGGTTCTGAAATAATTCTTAGCTTAATACCTGCAAAAAACAGAAGACATTGGTGCAAAATATGCTTTAGGTTGTATAAAGTCGAATTCGGAGTGGTTTAATCGCGCGTTTGGGACTAAATGGATTCGGTACAATGAATAATTGTGATATTCGGCGCGAATCACCAAAATTTTCGTGACTTTTTCGCTAGAAAAAGCAAATAGGACAGTAAAGGAAAAAATCATCGTCAAATTTCATTTCGGGCGGAGGGGTGCGCGTGTACCCCTATCTCTCCTAGATACAGGCCTGTTTCTAATCTTAGATAGTCTTAGGCTTACTTATTGTTATTTTATTACTCCAGACTAAATAGATCGACATGCTACTGATTGAAATCTGCATATATTTGCAAACGTATCAACTCCATCTGAACTTTAAGAAAAATGCTTATCGCATTTAGGCCGATATCAAGGATTTTGTTTTGGTGGAAAACGACACGACCAAGATTTTTTAAAAACAATGTGGGAGCAAATGATGAATTAAAAAGACGTTTTACGACCACTAGAGTTGCGCACATTGTCAGGTAAAAATGCGACACACTACTACAGTAATCTATTGACACATGATACACACGTTAGAACAACAAGAATTCAACACATATAACGATGGGACATAATAACTGTTGGGAACCGGTCCGAGCTCAGCACGTAAAAACTGCTAAGTGAGGAGTCAGCGCTGATAAAGGCTATTTGGCTCGCTTAATAGCACCGGTATTATATGCATGTATGTGCATTAATATATTTGCTGCAAGGCTTGCATAAGACAGCTCAGTCGGAGCTGGTGACTATACAATGAACACATGGTCAGCCCGTAAGTGAGTTAAGTGCATATTGATCTAAAAGTATAGTATCTATTGTTATAAAGGGCTCAAAAGATGTGCAAATAGACACGCGGAGTAACCTAATATGAAAAAGCATGTTATAATATTACGATTATCATACATTCACTAATGACCACTACCGGGCGTGACATATTTGGTGACAGAAGTGGATAGTAACATATCTTGCGTGAGTCAATAGCAGCTATGTCCAATCGAGGACGATCAAAACTAAGGAGGGAGGTGTCAGGTAAAAGTAATGCTACCAAGCAATCTGCTGACACGTGATGCGCACATTAGAACAACAAGAATTCAACGCATATAAGAATGGGACATAACAACTGATGGGAAGCGGCCCAAGCTCAGCACGCAAAAACCTAGCGAGGAGTCAGCGCTGATAAAGGGCTATTGGGTTCGCCCAATAGCACTGGCTATTATATGCGTGTATGCGCATTAATATATTCACTGCAAGACTCGCATAAGACAGCTCAGTCCGAGCTAATGACTATACAACAAACACATGGTCAGCCCGTAAGTTGGGTTAAGTGTATATTGATCGAAAAGTATAGTACCTATCATATATAAAGGGCTTGACAGACGTGCAAATAGACATGCGGAGTAACCTAATATAAAAAAAGTATGTTATAATATTACAATTATCATATATTGACCACTACCGGGCGTTACATATTTGGGGTATGTCACGCCCAGTAGTGGTCAATATATAATAATCATTAATATATTCACTTGGATCACTCCGGGTATTGTACGTCTGTCGAGCCCCATAATAATATTCTTTAGTAATATACTCCGCGTGTCTCTGTGCACATCAGTCAAGTTCCATCAATAATCCTTAGGTTAATATACTTGGACCGCCTAACGGGCTGACTATAAGTTCATTTATAGTCATCAGCTCGGACTGAGCTGTCTTGCGGATTGTGCAGCTTGTGTTTATTATTGCACGCACACGCATTAATAAAATCGGTGCTATTGGGCGAACCCAATAGCCTTTATCAGCGCTGACCCCTCACTCAGCAGTTTTCACATGCTAAGCTCGGACCGGTTCCGTTCAGTTCTTACGTCTCTTCAATATATGCAATGAATTTCTGTTTAATTCTAACATGCGCATCAAGTGTCAATGGATTACTGTAGTAGCGTGTCACCTTTTTACCTGACAACATTGTATATTTTGCTACCCAGATGCCTTAAATATGGTAACAATTCAATAGACACCATCTCAAACAAATAACATTTTGTGCACAAATCTGTGCAGAACTGAAGATAGGTGCAAAATACGCTTTAGGTTGTATAAAGGCAAAAAATTGAGTTTTTCATTTTCATGAAAGTATTCGATGTACAAAAAACTGAAGGCTTTTTTGTTTAAGCCTATTTTCTGGCTATTTCTCCAAATTCGGACATCCTAATGTTACTTAGAACATAAGTTCTTGGAGGGCGCATCACTTAAAAGTTAAAAATTCGATGCGCAAAAGTGAAATTCTCATATCTATTCTCGAGTATTCAGCCTTGAAAATCTAAATTGGGCTTACTCCTATAGGCCACTTCCTGCTGCTGATGTGATCGCGATCAAATTAAAACGTCTTAATATGGAAAAATTCGTAGGTAAGCAGAATCAGCTAGGTACAAATATTTTGATAATATCGATCTGCTAAGAGCCTCTAGTCGAACTGAAAGCGATGTTCGTGCCCTGGGCTGTGTCGCGAGAATCAGCCAGAAAAAACAATGGCCCGCCATCCACGAAAAATCTATACGATTGCAGCGACAACTTAATAACAGCTGCTCAATCTAGGTCGGCCGACGTCAAGGACTGGCCGTGCTGCTGCAGCTGGTCGGACTGACTAGGCTACTGATTTGAGAAACTACTGTAAATCGAGGAAAATATTGCTACTGAAGCCTCTTTAACACAATTGTTCAAAAACCTTTAAGCTAAATGAAACAGACTATAGGTAACTAGGCATGTACATATACGTACCTAGTACAATGTATTGAGGTACATAATTACAAGCAAGCCGATACATTACAAAGGATTCGTTGCGTCGTTTAGCGAGCTTGAAGATCCAGAATTTGCTGAAAGGGGAGGGCGGAAGCCAAACTTTTCCTAGAAGTGTCAAACATTGTCCGAAAAATCGTATATTAAGCCCTTAGTACCGTTTTTTGTCGTCTGTTAATATATATGAATCATTTCTGGTGCGATTAAAAGTGAAAAAAAATTTCAAAATTTCTTAAAGTTTTGTATGAAAAACTCGCAAAATTATGTTGAAATCAACATAAGTCTCTCAAAAAATTGAGAAATCATTGAAGGAGCTACAAAATCCTTTTTCTGTAAAAACAACTACCTACTCTTCTGATGTAAATTTAAGTTTTTAAGAATGCAAATAGAGTCAGTAAATGTCATTAATGAGTACTATCCTTAAAATTTGATAGAAATTTGAAATATTCTAACAAAAATGGCTAAAATCATCGAAAGTAGACATCTATTCTTTTGTAAGCACAAATATTTCTTGGCGACAGAATGGCGGCCGCCACACCTGGGCGTGGGGGATTTGGGGGTATGCACCCCCCAGAAATCCAAAATACCCCCCACCCCCCCGAAATCAAAATACCCCCCCCAGAATTCAATTTTTGGAAATTTTCTTCGTTTTTTTCGCAATTTTTTGATGCCAATGGATAGTGTCTGATGAGAAACGTCGAAAAATGGTGTTTTTATCGCCATACCACCATTTTTAAGGCCCAAAAAATCTTGCACCCCCCCCCAGAATTTTTTTGCTGCCCACGTATGGCGGCCGCCCTCCTCCGCCCTCCTCTAAATCCGCCAGTGAATCAAATATATAATTTGAGTTCAATTGAAAAAGAGCACCTGCATACCTGAATAGTTATTGATTTTTTTCGCACTTTGCTAATAAACACTCGCAGAAAAATCGATAGCAATGTAAAATCGTTCGATCCCAACTTGGCGCATGTCTTAACTTGGCGGATGTATCAACTTGGCGCATGTATGAAGTTGGCGCCCGTCTAAACTTGGCGCCTTTTGTTTTCTTGTATGAACTTATGAACCTAGCGCCCATCTAAACTTGGCGCCTATTTTAACTTGGCGCGCGCATATCTAAACTTGGCGCTTATTGCTTACAGGTCTCGACTGTGACTGAACTTGGCGCACGTCTGAACTTGGCGCATGTATGAACTTGGCGCATATCTGAACTTGGCGCATATCTATGTTTGGCGCATGAAAATGGATAGAGGTGTAGGCATAAGGGGAGGAAACGGGCAGCCCTCTCCTGTAGGTTTGGGTAGCATCTGGTCAGGATAAATAGTGATCCACTCCTTAATTTTTAGGGGTTGCCAATGCCATACACGCGACAGCACAAGGGCGGATTTAAGGGAGGGTGCAAGGGCCGCTCCCACCCCTCAAGATGAAGATTGGACATGTAATTTGCAATGATTTTTAGCTGATCACCATTTCTCAAATTGTCCCGACGTCGGAAATGATGTTCTATTTATTTTTTTGCTAAAATACGACAAATTCAATAATTTTCTACACAGAATCAGCATAAGTCTCGTGGATTTTCGAAAAAATTTCGCGTCAAGTGATTTAAAATAAAAGTATATGATGCAAAACGCTGGAAAAACTTTTAATTTGAACGATGTAAGGTAAATATTTGGACCTATTTTATAACATTTTCCGGGAAAAAACAAGATACCACCCCCATTTACGGAAATCCTAGATCCGTTTTGCACGCACACTACGGAATTTTCGGGAAGGGGTGAAAAACATTTCTTTGAAGTACTTGTTTTGGGGCCCAGAAACGCTGGATACATATCAAAAACATCGTTTTCAGCCTTTCTTATTAAGCTATTTCTTCTTAGGTGAACATGGAATTTTTTCAAAAATGAAAAAAATTCACCAAAATTAAATTATACGTGAAAAAAGGCCGTTTGGCGCTAATTCATAGCAAATAACTATTGAGCTAGATCTTTAGTTTGCATTCAGTGTATACCGATTCTGAGACAGGAAGCCCTTTATTTATAGAAACTGATACAACAGTTCTATACATATACCAAGCCCGACGGGCTTCCGAATTAAGCGAATAAGACATGCGCCAAATTAAAACATGCGCAAGTTTAGACAGGCGCCAAATTAAGATTGGTGCGCCAAGGTAGGACAAGTCACATGCGCCAACATGCGACGATGCGCCAAGTTCAGACGCGCGCCAAGTTCAGTCATGCGCCACGTTCCGACATGCGCCAAGTTCAGTAACAATCATGTGAAATAGTGCAGGTGTGTGATAAAAATATCAGGTTGACACCGAAAAACTTTTTTCGGCGCTTCAGATCAGAGATAATACCCATTAATGACATTTAATGACTCTCTTGGCGCTCTAAAAAACTTAAATTCACGTCAAAAGAATAGTTTTTGTACTGAACAACGATTTTGTTGCTCCTAAAATGATTTTTCAAATGTTTTTTTTTCGACGACTTCAATTTCTGCAATAATTTTACCAGTTTTTATTAAAAATCTTTAAAAATTTCCAAAATTTTACGTTAACTGCATCAGAAATAATTCTGTCTAAAAAAGACGGCATAAAACAGGTAGTTTAAGCAAAATTACGAATTTTTAGGCAATTGACACTTCTAGGAAAATTTTCGATTCCGCCGCTCTAAGAATATCCTGGATCCGTCACTTATAATTCAGCGTTAAATCGATTTCCTCGCATGATGTTTCGTGAAACATACTGTACTTACTTGCCTTAAAGAAGCTAGAAACGACGTTTCTTCGCAATGTACATGTAAAAGATAGATTTCGGGTATTGAGGCATTAGTTTAAAATCGCGTAAAACTACAGCAAAAATGAGTGACTGTTTACATTTGATTACATTTTAAACAAGCGCTAAATATCGATCAAATTGACAGTTGATCGATTGAAAGCAAACCCGGGGTGTACTACATTTACACAGTTTTCAAGAATTCCCCGACTACTGATTATGTTTCCTTCCTATCAAACTTAGCTAGCTTGAAGCAAAGAATTCCTTTGGTCATTAAAGTGCTTATCATTCTAAATTTGAATCATATTCGGGTTACTTCCCACATAACTTACCGTCCTTCAATATTATTTTTGACTAGTACCATTACCAGAAGTGAATAAGCTGCTAATCATTTTCTCACTAAACATTGAATATAGTGCGAAATCAGAAAAATGTCGAAGAAGTGTGCAGGAGTTGTTAGAAAAACGAAGAACTTTGCAAGAGTTGTTGGAAAAACGGTGGATTTTCATCAAAGGGTCGTTTCTGAAGTTCCTCTAAGCTAAGCACGCATTCGAAAACGCCGACATAAACAAGCCCGGGCACAGTAAGAGCATATGCAGTGTGCGTAGTTTTTTCGCTCTAATCAATATGTTTTTGCGTCCTCGCCTTGGGTTTTTACATGTTTTTTCCTAGAAGTATGGTTTTAGTGCTACAACTAGGAAGTCTAAAACGACTAATCTGCATGATATGGTCTGAATGAACCATTCGTATTGAAAAGATTCGTTCTAAATAGATTTTAGCTTTTAGGAGTTTTTCAGAATAATGCGCTTAAAAGAACATGTTCAATATGGACTCATTATCAAAGGAGCTAAGAGACTTCAAACTTTGCATCATACAATGCCAAAGTGAAGTTATGCGTTCGTGTAATTCTTGACTCTCGTTTCTTCGTTTAATTAATCCTAGGCTTAGGCATAGCCAGGATGTTGTTAATTTTATCTTTGCATAGGTCGATATTGTATCTTATACGCACATTGGGAATTATGAAAGAACGAAAAAAGTTTTTCTCCTAATCCCTCCCTTGACGCTTTGTTGTGTAGTAAAACATAATATTTTGGCGTTACTAATAATACTCTTGCTTCTTAGACGATAAAAAATAGGAAAAGTTCAATTAGAAATTATCCAAATGTAGTCGAAATTGGTAATTAGCATTTTTTAGCTGAAATATGGACTAGAACAATGGAAGCTAGACGCTTTCTGCGATTTATTTTGGAATATCCGAATTCTGACGGTGCAGATACTCTTGCTTAGAATGGTGACTTTGTACCTCTATGTTCAAGTCGAGGGACATTTTAGTTGAAGCTAAGATAATACGTATGATAAGAAACTTCACCTAACAGAAAACTACCTAAATTTTACAGCTACTGTTGCAATTTTACTTACCTATATATAAAAACATAGGTACCTAGAGTTATAAAAATCATACTAAAAACGAACGGACATAATTTCATAACGTTCGTGAAGCATTGAAAGAATGCGTTTTAGCATATCTTACGGTTTGGCCTCCGTCTATTTTAGCTAAAGACTTTATTGATAGCAGAAATTCTTGTCACCTCAATTAACTGTGTCATTCAACCTCGGAAAAGCTCTACAAGGCCTGACCGGCCATGCCATGCAAATCTGAATGAGAAATATTACTCGTCATATGCAACAATGTCAGATGTTTGTAAAATAAAAACATGTTAGCTCAATTTATTTTGAATGAGTCTTGATTGTGTCAGTTATGCACATCGTTTACTGTTCAAAATATGGAAAACCATTAATCAACCCTGAACTCTCTTTTTTATATTTCAAAGAAGTATTAGCTAAAAAACATAAATTACTTGCATATTATTGTAATCAGATTTTAAAGGGGCGGCCGGGCCCTCCCGTCAGCTAAAAATGTTCTTTGACTGGTAAGACAATGCATGGAATGATAAAATGAGTTCACATTTCTTTGTTTGAAAATCATCTAGTAGTAGTAGTAGTAGTAGTAGTAGTAGTAGTAGTAGTAGTAGTAGTAGTAGTAGTAGTAATAGTAGTAGTAGTAGTAGTAGTAGTAGTAGTAGTAGTAGTAGTAGTAGTAGTAGTAGTAGTAGTAGTAGTAGTAGTAGTAGTAGTAGTAGTAGTAGTAGAAGTAGTAGTAGTAGTAGTAGAAGTAGTAGTAGAATAAAAAGATACAAGATTTTTAAATACATATAATTATATTTTGTTTCTTTTTATAAATATCATTCATTAATACATTCTTAGTATCAGGTACGTAGCTGGCCGTCCTATTTCAGGGAACGGACCAACACCAATTTTGGAGGATGAAGCCCAAAAGGCTAAAAATAGCACAGAATAGCGTTTAAAAAGTCCTGTTTTTCCGATTTTCCTGAATTTCGGGGGTCCGGACTCCCCGACCCCTATTCCCCTAGAGCTAAGTGCCTGCTTAGTATCGCGAGCGTTGTTGAGATAAAAGAACTACATGGTTCTAATTTTACATTACCTTCATTGAAAAATTAGAAATTAACAAAACCAACATGAGTTATCACAAAATTTTCCATTCTGATGTAGAAATAGCCTTTACTCCTTGCAATAAAATCTTATTTGACTAATCTATTTCTAAGTCTAATAGATCAAGTGTAATATTTTAGACAAAGTAATTTATAAGTCCTTTGCGCAAAGACGTTTGTGAAATTTATCTTAGCTTGTTGAAGCACAAGAATTTCATCTGATTACAAGAGACAGATATAGCCATTGAGTGAACGAGATAATTATAGCACATTATACTCTACTCGTGTTTTAGTTTTTTTATTCAGAATGATTTAGCAAAGAACTATCTATTATTCACATAAAATTTAGGCACGAGAATAAACAAACAGAAAATGAGACAACCTTTGCTTTTAAGTGATTTCTGAAATGCTTGGTCATCAGATGCTGTTTTACCAAGGGGTTTCTCGAATTGAATTTCCGGTCTAACGATAACGGATTGTAAAAATAGACTCTGTGTGACATACGAGAACCCGTTTTAGCTTTGAGCATTTTTCAGAGACAAAGAATCAGCTATCGGGCTGAACGTGGCCACTCCATATGAGTTACTTTTTCAGTTGAAGTTCTATTAACATTATAATTCAGATATAGCAACATTGTGTAAGAAGACATTTAAGTAAAGAGAATACGTTTTTTATAAAAAAGTATATTTGTTCTATATCGTATGACATACACCTTCTGTTTGTGTTGGACCCATGATTTATAATATCCGTTCTTCAATCATTTATTTCCTCGGGTTGTCTTTTTAATTAAAAATATACATTTTCTGATATTGACTCGTGTTTCAATTGCTTGCTTCAATAATCTGTGAACGGAGACTGAAATAGGTGTTGAGTGGAGCTGGCCTTGAGTTTTACCTTGTAGATTATTCAATTGTGGTATTCTACAGATTCCAACAATTGAATAATTTTTAGCATTTAATTCAAAACCTATAACCAAAAAAATTCTTGCACTAGAATTCTGGAAAGTCAACCACAATATTGTTTCTAATGCGGACTTGGAAGTGAACAAACATACAATCAACAAGAACTTGCCCGAAATAGAACTTCTCTAAGATTCTCTCGTTGCACGGTATATGCACCTCAAGCACTTTTACTGAAAAGTAAGAGTATTGTTTCTTGTATAGAAGCACTTGTTATAATCCAAATTAAGTGAATTAAGACATAATGCTATATAGAATTGGCATTTTGGTGCATAATATTGAGATATTTGAAAAGTTAACATAAGCTGAAAATTCACCGCATAAATTTGCTTTTAGCGCTGAGCATAAATTTGACATTCATTTCGCATGAAGCCTAACATTTATTTAACAACAGTATCAAAAATTTGATGATTTTCTCAATTTTTGCATATTTTGTCTTTTTTTACTTTAAATCATGCGTATATCATGCAATCAATTTGAAATTTTGTCGACTGATCGAACAGCATCTGTTCTTTTTAAATTAGACTGTAATAAAATTTTTAGCAAGGTGAATTGTGCGCTATATGCTCCAACTTAAATTCTTACTTTTTGTGAGCAAAAATATGAATTAGTCGCATTAATTAGTGTCGCGCAGTCAATTCACAGAAGCAACAAATAATTCTCCGAGTAAGAAGGTACTGTATGTTGTGAACATTTGTGAAAAATTATTGAAAAGCAATGGCAGCAACAAATGGAAATATAAAAAAAATTTTAAGAACTTAAGGTTTTCGCTGGAAAATTGAGAAAACTGTGATTAAACAGATCCATACTCCTCAAAACTTTACGTTTCTGAAAGATAATCTGGATAGCAAAAGTTGATTCAAAAAGCAGGTGAGACGAGTCAAAGAACGAATTGTTCGATCTGATAGGTATACGAAAAATTACACTTCTAAGGAAACGATTTTTTTAAAATTTTTTACATATACACGGACTTAAATTATCCGTGTAATGACGAATTTCACTTTTGGTCCCACTTCTGGTCCAGACGTCATATGCTGCAACATTCTATATTTCGTGAAGTGATTTACGCTTAATCTTATGAATGAATTCTTGCAGAAACATCAGCAGAACAACACACCCTATTTTGGCTAAAAATTAGAATATTTTCACAGTGCAGTTATTTTACTTTGTAATAAAAATGGAGTTTATCCTAAAACATCTTAATGAATTACCTTAAATAGGGATGTAGATTAATTTGGATCGAAAATGGGAAATATGCAAATATTTCGTCACTTTGCACTACGCAAAGTCAGCACCAAATTAATTACAAGCGAATTCTATTCCACCGTGTTAAGCTTAGCGCTTAAATATTTGCAACATATGTAGGAAAAAGCTAATCTTGATAAAAAGTTTTTCGTCATGACATTGACTGATTTATCCGCAAAAATGCTTGCTTAGTGTTTTGTAATCCATTTAATGTTTGCAGATGCCCTCACTTTTTAATAGCACCTTGCACAAATTTACATATATGTACGACACAATCACATGTGGGCGTGGGGGGGAGTTCGGGGGAGTATGCATCCCCCTACCAGAAGTTGAAATACCCCCCCAGAAATCAAAATACCCCCCCGGGATTCAGAGTTTGAAATTTTTTTTTTCTAGCGATTTTTTGATGCCATTAGATAGTGCTACGACCACTTTTAAGACCATTTTTTGACCTTTGAAAATTTTTTAATAAACCCCTGCAGAATTTCGGTGCTGCCCACTTATGGTCACAATGTACACAATACAAAAATCATTTGTTGTTTTCGTCGATTGAATGCTTAGCATTCAATTTGCAACAAATTTTAAACTTATGTATACGAGAAATAATTTTAAATTTACAGAATGAAATGCGCAAATTAAGTTTCCCTAAGTTTTACTGCTCTAAGTTCGAAACTAATATATTACATGGCCACTTCGACAAAATTTCATACGTGTTATGCGAGAATAGCAGAATGGGCGGGCATGATGTGACATAAAAGAATCGAACATACTAAAATTGAGAAAAATCCTAAATTCGATATAACACTGCAGTAAAAACAATTAGAATTTTATGCAAAATTTCCCTACATAATACTAATCGATTTTCTCAGAAATTGCGTCTTCAAGGCTTTTTGCAGGATAAATCAGCTATTTTGAAAACAGTCTCCGCTCCATCAAGCACGATTGCCGGACATCGTAATTATACTTTGGCAGCAGAAAAAATCGGGGTGTAGGATAAATCGTCTAAACTTGCTAAAAATTGCTACAAATGTTACTAAAAATAGAATTCTGGAGTGTACAATAATCTGTAAGGGTTTTTTAAACTCCTGCGCGGTTGGATACCCCAGACCCCCCACGCTCATGTGCGATCGCAACACTCGTGGTCACCACCAAAGATGTATTGCATCGTCGCGCTAGGAAGGGGATCAGCCGGACTGAGGGGGGTCAAAACTGATTTTTGGGGCCAAAAAGACCTTATAGGCTGGTACAAGCGCCGTAGTACCGTTAAAACTACGTTATTCCACATATTTTGGTCAAATCGATTCACTTTTTAGGAAAATTTTTAATTTTCACCCATGTTCAGGCTTCAATTTCGTCATATACTGCAGAAAATTTCCTATTTTTCCTTTCTTGGGGTCAAAGCACTCAAACCCTTTTCACGTGCATCTGGGTTACTCACAACCCGACGTTCACGTAGGGGATCCGCGGGTTCTACTATCATAGACCTTATAGAGAAAAAATTGGCAATCCAGGTGAAAGTAAGAAAAATTCAGCGAAAAATGAATTTAATTAAAAAATTTTCGGCAAAAAGGCTCGAAATTTATCAAAACCTGTCTTCTAAATAAGTTTACACTTGCGAAATTATTTGCTATGCTATTTTTAAAACTAGCTTAGCTCATAAAGACTTAAGTCAAGTCTTGATCAGGCATGCACGTGGAGGGTTTAGGGGGTGTATGTCCGCAGAATAGAAAAATTAAACTTTTGTGGGGAAAATGAGGCAAAAAGAAGGCCAAAATCGATTGAAAAGTGAAAAATTTTTTCGAAAGCGCTCAAAATTGACCGAAAACTGTGTAATATCGTAGTTTAAATCCTATTTTAGCGCTTATGCCAGTTTTCGAGATCATTTTAGCCCAAAAAGCCCAATTTTCGATCACCCAGCATAGATAAACTGTTCCTTTTCTCATATCAGCCACGTTGTACTTCTGTGGCCGTAATCGTTATTATGTATTGTGCATCAGTCACACTATTGGAAATGCTGATTGTGTCGTTCATAGAGGAGGGGGATGGCTGCCTCCCTCTAGTGGCCCGAAATAATTGGCGAGATATAGAAGGAATGTTTAGGTAATTTGAAATGATTTTTGATTGTCAGTCATCGTAATTTCTCTAATTTTTTCGGCGCTTCGCGCCGGATAGTACCTATTAATGACATTGATTTACTTTTGCGGCGGTCCACAGGCCATATTTTTGCCCAAGAAATAGGTTTCAAGAAGACTTACAAATCAGAAACAATTTTTTCAGCACATTTTTCCTATTTTCAAACACAATTTTTGAAAAAAATTTTTGATATCCTGCGGTAAATGCTATAAATAATACTGATGATCGAGCAGTAATTCAAGCTTCTAAAGGTTCGTTTGCTTTAAATTCATAAACTTTTGGGCGTTTCGCGCCAGATTTCCGCTATCGCCTGATTTCCGCTAGAATCAAAGAAATTTAATGATTTTTTCCGAGCGAAATTGTCGATAAAATGTTGCGCCAAAAACGGATTTTTGAAGTAATAGTAGACAGCGCAAAACGTCGAAAAACGCTATTTCGCACGCGAACAACAAAGTTTTGGACATAGATAATAATAATAATAATAATAATAATAATAATAATAATAATAATAATAATAATAATAATAATAATAATAATAATAATAATAATAATAATAATAATAATAATAATATTAATAATAATAATTATAATTATAATAATAATAATAATATTAATTGTTATTATTATTATTATTATTATATTAATAATAATCATCAATAATAATAATGTTTATTAATATAATAATAATAATATTAATAATAATAATAATAATATTAATAATATTAATAATTAATAATAATACTAATGACAATAATAATAATATTATCTAATAATAATAATAATAATAATAATAATAATAATAATAATAATAATAATAATAGTAATAATAATAATAATATTAATAATAATAACAATAATAATAATAATAATAATAATAATAATAATAATAAAAACAATAATAATAATGATAATAATAACAATAATAATAATAATAATAATAATGATAATAATAATAATAATAAGAAGAATAATAATAATAATGTTATTAATAAAAATAATAATAATAATAATAATAATAATAATAATAATAATAATAATAATAATAATAATAATAATAATAATATAATGATAATAATAATAATAATAATAATAATCATAATAATAATAATAATAATAATAATAATCTAACCTAAACCTACTCTATAACTTATTCAGTTTCAATCTCTTCGAGTGCATTCAAAAAAGTGAAATCAAGGATGGCGATTATCCTGTCCTCTCAGGTTTTATGTCTTCTTTTTTTAGTCAGGAGCTACTTATTGTTAAACGCGTGCCTTCAAATGCAACATTAGTTTATTTTTAATTTCTCTTCATCAGACCTGGACAGCAACTAAATTTTAAAGTCTGATGGGCCTATAATCACGAAAAAACGTCAGAAATTGAATCGTTTCACTCTAATAGTGCAGATCTCTCACGTCATCTGAACTCACCGCCACACATGGGTGTGGAAGAATACGCTATCTCCTAGAATCCGGTAGACCCCGAAAATTGATAACCTCGTTATTTGGAATTTCTGCTGTTTTTGACCCCCGAGAATTCGGCTGTTGCCTATGCATGCTCACCGCTCAATAATTTTATATCGAAGCTAAGCATGACTATCTAATGAAATGTAGAATAAATGAAAATAATACGATTTGCCTGCGATGGATTTTTTAGAAAGAAATTTGCCATAGTCACTTTCTGTGACCATTTAAAGCATTTTTTGTGCGAGTTTCTTTTATAGAATATACCGAAAACAATAAAACCTCAAATCGTCATTTTGTCTCAAAGCACGCGTAGCTTTTGTGAAATTTATATTTTCTTCTCTATTTCCTTTGCGTTTTTTATTTTCGATATTTCTTATTTCATTATGTTTTTATTTTTATTTTCCGTTTTGTTTTACTGTATTCTCTTTATTTTCTAATTTCAGTTTATTTTTTTGAATTTTTTTTCCATTTACTATTTGTTTGTACGCGCAATTATTTCTAGCGACTAAACGGTTTGCTCCTGATATCGCAAATCTGACTTTGCTCTGTATGAACACGTTTGGACATTGCTACTATCACTCGAATCTTTATCCGGATTCCTGTGTATCTACCTGGTGTACTTCCATTAATATGGAACTCGAGTAATTAAGTCTTTTGCTTACAGTTTTGTGTCGGCAATTAATGCCCATTCGTGCTTACGTACACAAACAGACTATGTCGAGTTAAACCAGTGATTCAAATAAATTATACTTTGACTGACTCACAATCGGAGCACGTGGGGCTAAGGGCATCTTGGTCCTGCGTCACAGGATGTAAAATGGGAAATTAAAAAAACGACGCGACATGAAGGCTGAAAACCTTTAAAATGAGAAACTTTGCTACAAAAGTGCTAGAAATGATTAAAAAGTGGAGATTAATGTGCAAGTTTTCCAGCTATTTGTATAGCATTTATGACCAATTTTCGACGTCATTTTGGCGCAAAAAGCTCGATATTAGCCTCACCCTAGACCGACCGTGCCGTGCATCTATGCCCACAACCTCACGTGGGCGTGACTGCGGGTAGGGGTGCACCCCCAGAAGGCCAGATCCCCCCTCTCCAGAAACCAAAATACCCCTCCAGAATTGAATTTTTGAAATTTTTGTTTTTCGCAATATTTTGATGCCAATGGATAGTGCTCGTTGAGAAACGTTTAAAATGGTTTTTTTCCGCCAAACCGACCATTTTTAAGACCATTTTTTTGCCCTTGGAAAAAGTGCACTCCCTCTTTCCTCATCATTTTGGTGCTGTCCACCTATGCCCACAACCTGTAGTTTTCACAGGAATTTTAATAGACGTCTAGCCATTGACTTGCATCGAACCTTCTTGCGCGTCAGTCTTATTGACACACGAAAATTCTAAATTTAATATTTTTATTAAGAAGAGTCATGGTCTTATTTAGCTGTTTATTCTGTGCAAATTTTTAATTCACATCATTTTCACCAAAACGTGTAAAATTTGCTCTTTATGGTCTACTGTGCTTGACCCAGGAAGTCATATGTAATGATTAAATGCAATTTCGAATCATTTTTAAAGAGCTTTCAAATACATGCAAATTGAGCACTGAGAATACAGTAATCCGCTTGCAGTGCATAATAAAAGTGTAAATGATTGTTGACACCTGAAAAAAGTGGTTCATAGCTTTTAGGTTTTTTGAGCAAATCTCAAGATCCATTTAACGTATTATTAAAAAAGTGAAGTTTTTTTGATAGAAAAACTTAGGGCGCAACTATTTTGTGAAAAAAATTTCAGAAATGTCAAAATATTATACTTTTGTAGCATGAAAATGACGAAAAATTGCTACTGCTATCATTATGCACACATTGTAGGTAGAATGTCCGACAGTAGCAAAATAGTTGCCTCTTCAAACAAGCTTTCTTGTACAATAATTTTTTTTGAGCAGAAGTTTTTCGTTCTTCAGATTTGCTCAATACAAATTTTTAACATGGAGGCAGCCATATTGGAAAAATGACGTTTTAATTTATATCTCTTGACCTACTCTATATTATTTCGTGTGTTAGAGCATTTTGGAATGTGCTTACAAGGCGCTTTGCACTGAATATTCATTTGCATGGCGTACACAATTTTTAAGAAAAACCAATATTGCTGCCATGTAGGCCGCCATATAGGAAAATATGCAATTTTTGCGCTTTTTGATCTCTGATCTTTGACTGATCCAATGCAGTTCAAATTTTTACACATAGACATACATAAAATTTTATGCTCTTTTCGATAAAATATGTTTAACAGATCAGTTCCCTCCAGTATTCTCGAATTTTATGTCTTTTCTTCAAAATCATTCATGTTACACTGAAAACGATGTGAATTTTGACATGCAGGATAAATTCATGCAATACTCAGTAATGTTAATTGTTTTTGTCTGGTGTTAGAACCCATCGAATGCTGCTCCCCAGGATCATGCTTAATTCACCAGCAAATAAAACTAGTGCCAGCCACCATGCGTTTAATTTGAGATAAAATTCAGCAATTCTAAAACGTCTCCAAATGAGTCTACTATAAATCGTTGATTTAAAAATTTCAGTCTTTGTATTATTTTCAGGACCTTTTGAACAATATCCCCGCCAACGTTTTTTAGCTGATGCCTAATAGTTGCAGTAACGAAAGTTTATTATGCAACTAGCTTATGACTTTTTGTCTTTAAACCTGCAAAATAAAATCCATAAAGGTTATTCACATTCATACCTAAAATTTGATTACTGTATCTTTATTTCGTCTCTCAAAAAATGGTGGCGTGGGAATTGTTCAAAAGGTTCTATTTTTAACCTCAATAAGTTAATTACCTTTATCAATCGAATATAACCTTCGCTATGTAAGGGTTTAGAGAATTGTGTAATTTTAGCCACGTTGAACCTGAAAACGGACCAAAATAAAATTGAAACAAATTGGGAAATTTGTGGAATTGGTTAAATTCGGCAAAATAATATTTTCGACATTTTTTGTTTTTGGTTCGCTGTAATTAGAAGCTGGGTAACACGCTATCACCTTTTCATATCTGAAAATTTTTGACCTCTAGAATTTCAGTGTTTTATTTTGTATCGAGCACATTTACAAACACATAATTAGGGCATGTTGCTGATCTTCTGAATTTGGGATAACTTAAATCTCGGCGTCAGTTATCCTAACGATTACTTGTTGATAAAAAAGGAAAAATGCTGCCTCAGAACATTTCCCAGCGGGCTCATAAGATTGGAAAAGGGAAAATATACTAAAAATTAAGAAAATTTGACACGATTTGAATTACGTTTAAAATCATATTTTGCACAGTTTTTACCTTTTTGGTGACCCCTCGTAAAATCAAAAAACTCTTTTTTTCCGCAGTTTTAAGCGAATGTTATTTCCGCTGTATCTCATAGCTATGACGTGTCTCTTGCGAATAATAAACAACTAAACGCACGTTTCACGTCCACACGTGGGCCTGGGGGTTAGGGGTAAGCTCCTCTTCGAAGGACGAATTCAACGCCAAATACCCCTAGAATTCGATTTTAGAAAATTTGTTGTCTTTTTCGGCGATGTTTTGTTGCCAATGAATAGTGCTCGATGAGATTTCATTGAAAAATGGCAGTTTTTTTCGCCGTACCATATTTTTAAGACCATTTTGGAGAAGGGAAAATATTTATATTTAAAATCGCTACTGTACCGTATTATAGTACCAGAAACTTTGTGTGTATAAAATGTACAAAGATTTTTAGAAAGACAAAAATTGTAAAAAGGTATAAAATTCTCGAGAAATTTTAGGCGAGCGCTTCGCGCAGAAATGAGTAATAGTTTGTCCTACATATCTTTAAAATAGCAGAATTTGCATTTAGAATGAGAAAATGTCAAATTTTTTGAAGCTTCGCGCCGTTTTCCGACAATTTTTAGTAATTTTTCGCGTCAGAAACTTAAGAATTAGCTAAGATACACTACCAAAAGATCGAAAACCCTGTTTTAACTCATTAAAATACGTACTATATTATAGTAATCACAAAAATTAGCATGTACAAAATTTACAAAGACCTTTCGGGTACTATCTTTGTACATGTACAAACGGACCTTGTACAAGAAAAACCTGTCGACAACTCGTTAGCATCATTGAAAAAGAAATTATGATTGTTCGAAAACGTTTCTGTAGTTTTGCATTCGTTTGATTAAAAGTTGCTGTGTGCCTATCCTCTTTCTTGTTCTTATCATGACACTTCTGCGTATAAAGCGTGCGTTTAAAGCATGATTTAAAACCGGGAAATTGTCCATAAATCACCCAGGAAACCCGGGAAAAACCCGGGAATTTCATTTTGGGAAACCAGTGGCCACCCTATTGTATATCAGATTTTGAGATCACTTTTGACCTAAATAGGTTAAATTTGTAACCCACACACAGGCTAACTACACGTGGGCGTGGGTGGTTGGGGGGTATCCACCCCCAGAAGTTCGAATACTCCCCGAAACCAAAATATCCCCCCAGAATTCAATTTCTGAAAATTGAATTCTATGGGGTATTTTTTCGCAATTTTTTGTTTCCAGAGGATAGCGCTCGATGAGAAACATAGAAAAATGGTGTATTTTCGCCATACCACCATTTGTAAGACCATTTTTTGACCTTTGAAATCCCCCTCAGAATTCCGGTACTGCCCAGCTATGAGGCTTACCCGCCTCAACCCAGATCGATCATGCTGTGCATCTATGTGTATGTCTACATATTACGCAGTAAACTTTTCGCAGCGTTGTTAATCGAACATTCCTGTATTCGTGGAGTCCAAAATCAGTTAAAGTTCCTGATTACACGCCATGTAGTCCAAGGAAATGGTGCAAGCTTGGAAATTGCGTGGGAATCGATGATATTCGTCTTTCAAAACCTCCTCCTAAAACTCACGGCGGTGGACTTCGATTAGATTGTTCTGATAAACCGTGCGCATCATTTGTGGGGCATTTTGCTATCAGCGACGTGTCATTGCTGTATCAGTGCCCTGCTGATTGCAAAAGCTTACTGCGTTGTAAGTAAGGCGCCTTCATATCAGACATGCATAGATTGGGCATTCTAGGAGGATTAAATCTTAAAGTGTCTTTTAGGGCCCGCAAATGGTAGTCGGAAAACATCTTTTTTTGGCTCTTCTGACGATCATTCACCTTCTTAGCGTATAAAAACTAAAAATCGAAAAAAATATGAAAAAGCCAAATAAATTGAACAAGATACACATCAAAACATGAGCATACGGCGCGATTCGCCGAAAATTTGAAATTTTTGAGCAAATAGATAGCTGAAAACGCTTAGAAAGCAGTTTTTCTAGAAATTTTAGATATTGGAAACTTTTGAAAAATCTCCTAATTCTGAGGGGGCTGGAAAAACTTTCTGCATAGGGTGAAAATTTTTATGGTGTATCGGTGAAACACCCTCCTGGACTCCCCCGTTCAAGATCATGGATGCTTCTCAGTATGTAGATATGTAAGATCTTTAATGATGGATTTTGTCGGACGTGAATGAGCATAGAGGTTGGGCCTTGATCCCGATGCTTCATGTTTTCAAAGTTTTCCTTTTTTCTCAATTTTCTCATAATAGTCGATAAACAAGGGATAACAACAAAAAAGATCTTCTTCCGGACCTGCTTATGTACACATATGCTTAATATAGGAATCGTTCATTGAGTCTTTCAAAGTCAAAATAAATAATGTAATACTAGTATGTAATAGCGTTAAAATTAAGTTGAGCTACTCTTTTCGAGTAATTTTAAGCTTTTATCAAAATAAATTTGTATCTTCATCAATTGTCTACCTTCTACATTCATTTTGCCTCGTTTTTCCAAAGCAATGTCCTATTTTTCTATTACTGATGTCTGAGCATATCAGTAGTGGATCCAGTTTTTTGAGACAGGGTGCGGAACCTAGATTCTACTAATAGTGCATAAGAATTATCAAAAAAATTCGTCCGGTATACCTAGAGTAGCGCATTTTTGCCGTATGTACCAAATGATTTGTAAACCGAGAAGACTTAAGATTTTCAAAAATGCAAAATTAGAGCCCTGATCGACATATAGCGCAAAACAACTTTTCGACAAATCATTCTAAGAGCTAAAAAATTATAATCTTCTGTACGTTAAACTACTCATTTGACATTAAGATATTTCCGGCGCATCTAAGAATGTCAGTAAATGTCACTAATGGGTGTTAACTGGCGGAAAAATTTGAATCAAGTCGTGATAAAAAGAGCTGACAGTAGTTTGAAAAAATGCACTTATGCTCTGTTGCATCCAACTATTTTCGTCGGCTAGTTGTAGGCATACCTGGGCGTGGGGGTTTACAGCCCCAGAATTCAATTTCTGAATTTCTTTGTCGTTTTTTCCGCAATTTTTTCGGTGCCGATGGATAGTGCTCGATTAGAAACGTTGAAAAATTTTGTTTTTTCGACATACCATTATTTTTAAGGCAATTTTTTGACCTTTGAAAAAACTTGCACACCCCCCCCCCCCCAAAGAACTTTTGTGCCGCCCACCTGTAGTTGGGGGCCGCCTCTTCTCCAGGGCCTCCTCTAAACCGGTCTTTAAACCAATCGATGTACCTCACGTATGCATGTCTGGATGTCTCTACAGTATATTTCGCTTATTCTCGATTTTAGAAAAAAAATTTTAGCGCAAAATTGTTGAACGCGACATGAATGATATTCTACAGTATAAAGAGTTTTAGAATTCGTATCAATCTACCTTGCCGAGCACCGGAACTGCTTAAGATTGTTAAGCCGTACAGTACAATTTAGACGCTCTAAATTTACGGACAAAACCTTTCAAAGGAAAAGAACTATTGATGAAGCTTATCAGCTAAATTTTTTGATTAAAAGATTTGGTTTAAAACACCAACAAGGGCGTTTTCGTTCAACGACTTTTCTAATAATTAAAAATTTATGCGATTGTTGTAAAAAAGGGATAATATTTAAAAAAGGAAAAGTATTTGACTTCACATTGAAAAAATATTGTATTTCTCGTTCCGTTAGGCGCGGTTTAAAGATAAATGAGTCAGGTTTCGGTCATGATCGACCAATTTTTTTATGACGACGTCGTCATTTCTGTTGAAAAGCTGACTTCTTTGAGCATGCTTTTATGTATTCTGAAAACTTTTCCTCAAATTTTTCTTTCCTTTTTCAATTCGAAAAGTTCATTAGCTTATTTCCTCTTAATTACCAGCAGCGGCGGATCGAGAACTTTCTGACAAGGGTAGGGGGCGGAGCCCCAAATTTCTATATATAGTGTCAAAAACTTATCTTAGAAACTCGTCACTTATGCTTACCGGTTTATAGCCGTCTTTTGATAGACAGAATCATATTCGGAATCGAAAAAGCTCAAAACATTTTTCGAAAGTTCGGTATAGAAAACTTGCAAAATTAATGCGAAAATCGATGCAAAGCATCGGAATAATACTCGAAGTGCAAGAACCACAAAATCATTGTTCTGTACAAAAAGCATTTCTGACACGAAAATAAGGCTGAAAGTCAGAAAATTTCATGAATAAATACTGACCCACAATCTAGACTCACCCAGAATCCGGCGCCCCCCAAAATCGATAGAAACTGAATTTTTTGGTTCTATTTTTGACAATTTAGCCCCATTGGACCTCCCTCCCAGGATTTCGTCGCTGCCCATGTATGGTCATCATAACGTATACTGTAAAACAATAAGTATAACAATAGCAAGAGATTTTCACAATTAGATGCTTACTTTCAGCGTGATTGTCGACGTTAAAAATTGGTACTATTTCTGTTTAGGTGATGTTAAAAAACTTTCCTTCAATTTATCGGAAAAATTTATAGAGGATTCCAAATGATCTTTCTGTTTGGTGGCAAAATAATAAATAGGAGTTGCATTTGTTGAGACTTCAAAATTATACTTTTCAGCACGTATCTGGTCACGCCACGTCACGTCGCGTCATAAACATTATTAATTTGTATTGTTTTTATATTTACAATATCTTTTTTACAAAAGATAAGCTAAAGAATTAGGCGGCGACTAAAATTTTGATCGTAACAAATGCAGACAGCTCCGTAAAATATAATAAGATGGAACTCCTAAAATTTCAATGTTGTAAAGAACTGGCCAAAATCCTAATAAGATCGTACCAAAAATTAAATTCTGGGGGTCTGAAGGATTCTCGAAGGGGGGCCTAAACCACCCCACGCCTCTGTTTGTTTTTTACACGCTGGGCTGTTATTTGTTGACTAATTATTGTTTAGTATACGTTTAAAATGAAATTTAGTGATGACAACATAATAGATATTTGTGAATAATTTTTGAGCATGCAAGAGTTCATAACCTTACAGATTACATCGTTGATAGGCCAGTGACCGTCCGCTTTTTATCCTGCAACAATCCGTTTCCGGTAAATTCAGCACCCAAGTGCTTGCTTTGCGGGAAAGTGAGTCATGTACAGGGTGTCACGAAATGATAGCCCCCTCCAGAAATCGATTTTCAAGAATCATGGAAAAAATATACAAATACCATGTTGTAGAGTATTCAATTCTGCGTCGGATGCTTATTTTATCAAAGCGCAATGTGCACTGGTTAATTTTTATTGATCAGAAACAAACAATATCTCAGTATTTTGAATTTCACGACTTAGTCGATTTAAAAATCCATATAGCCGTCTTCAGCTTAGTCGACCTGCCTTAAATGCATAGTCATTGAACATAACAGATTGTCAGACTATTACGCATCATATTCCAATTCATTTAACACCATACGCCAATTTTTCGATGCTGTTTCTGCAGAATAGCGACCGATTTCTGACTCCATGTGCACGAGCTTTTCTAATCGATTCGTCACAACTTTACTAAGATAGATCTTATTCAGAGCTACTTGTAAAAATTTCTCTTTTGCAACGTATATATCACTTTCTACTACCCAAAGCAGAATTAAATGCTCTACAAGATAGTGCTTACAGATTTTTTCTATCGTACCCTGAAATCATTTTTTGGAGGGGGCTATCATTTCGTGACACCCTGTACATAATTTCCTAGGATAAAACAAAAGAACTCTGTGATTGAAAAATATAACAAGCATATTGCGCTAACTGTCCTTAGCCATAGAAAATATAGACAGCTACAATTCTGTGTAGTAAGCTCAAAAATTCTGTGCACGTCAGCCTGATCCAAATTTTCAGCATTTTCTTGCTTAAGAATGCCAATTCAATGTAGTTTTTCCTGTAGTCGGTGGGATTTGATTTGATTTGCTTGAATCTTATGGTTTAGTCGAGCACTTTAGCCACTGGGCGGGATCCATTGTTGGGCGGCTCCAAAGTTCTGTGGGCTGCAAGATTTTTTTAAAAGCCAAAAATGGCCTTGAAAATTGTGGTATGGCGAAAAGCACCATTTTTCAACGTTTCTCATCGAGCGTAAAATTGAATTCTGGGGAGGGGGTATTTTTGGTTTCTGGGGTGGTGCATACCTACCTAAACCTTGTCCCATGCCCAGGTATGGTAGGGATCCAACCATTAATCGGAATAATATCACTGGTAAATAAGCGACGTTCCCGGTGTAATCATTTCTTCCAGGTTCCAAATGGACTCTTCAATGTCGATCGCTCGAGAGTTAATATTGTTCAAGACTTAAAACAAGCCTAAATATAATATATAAATGAATGAATAAATAAAGAAATCAATAAGTTAATAAATAACGAGATAGATAAATAAAAAGATGCCATTTTCGCTGATTTTATAAGAAACGACCACTTGCCATCGACGAAAAGTCTATTTGAAATCTTTTTTACCCCAACGGGTTGAGAGTATTTTAATTCTGGGCTTTTGATTGAGTAAGTTTAAAAATGAGTGTTCAAATTCGATTTCAGATAGATAAAGAGATCTAAAATACTAATGGGATTCGATGTAATTTATTTTCTAGAATTTCTTTCAAACGACGAAATTTTTCTGCCTAATTCTATTCACTAATTGTGTTATCTCTTAAAATTATTATATAGAAGCATGCCTTCGTTCTAAGGTTCAGCGTGGCTTCTCCGTCATATCTTCAGAATTATCCAATCTTTGTTTATTTGATTCTTAATCAATAGTCCAGTTTTAAATAAACGAAGCTTTACCAATGCTGAATTCCGAATTTCCATGATTTTTACTAGAATCGCAAAGCACTCCGTTATTATCTATCTAATCATTTATCACATTAGCTAAGCATGCTGGCGTGGGTTTCTCATTAGAACGTCTAAGTTAGACGCGTCGAAGTTAGACGCGTCTAACTTAGACGCCATTTCGACGAAGTTTAGACGCGTCGAAGTTAGACGGAAGTTAGACGCGTGCGTCTAAAAGTCTTAACCCCGTGTTTCTCATAGGACTTCTAAATTACGTCTAAGTTGTAAGTTAGGTGTAACTTGCTCAATACAGACAAATATTAGTGTAAGTATGTTTCTTTGATTCAAATTACAAATTCGTAAAAGAACACTGCAGAGGCGATAAATTGTCAGTAATTGCAAATATTTTTTCAAGTGTGTGCTTGTATTATTGAATGCTGAAAAAATTTTCAATGGAGTCACCACGGTTCGAATCAGATTCTGAATCAAAACATCCGAAACCAATAGTAAAGGTCAAGCATAAGCTAAACGCCCGCGATGTCCGAATTTTTCTGCTGCGGACACTGCGATTTCCGTTCAAGAATACGAAAAGGCATCAAAAAGTTTTGGATGCCCCCCTTTTCGGCTACATGTACGGCCGATAAAAAACGAAGCCTGGCAAAGTTTATTGAATGAATATAACGCCATAGCCAGCCGAAAAAGGTCGATTGATCAAAAGACGTTAATTTTCGTTTTTCGTTTCCAAGACGTTTTAGCTGTTGCGGAAGCAGGATTGGCGAACATCATACATGCACAGTATAGAAATTCTGGGGGATCAACCGAAAGAATTTTTTCTCGGATCGAGAAAATTGAAGCTTAGCGTTAAAAACGTTTCTGGAGCATTTTCCATATTATCGATCTAAAAAATGACAAAAACTTTTTCAAAAAATTTTTTTAGTCATTCTGCTGGGGTCATCGAGAATCTGCTGGGGTCAGTAACCTTCTTGGAGGGAGGGTCAGCACCACACCTGGGCGTGGGGGGTTTGGGGGTATGCAGCCCCCCCCCCCCCGAGAAACCAAAATATCCAGCGCCAGAAATCAAAATACCCCCCAGAATTTAATTTTTAAATTTTTTTCAGTTTTTTCGCAATTTTTTGATGCCAATGGATAGTGCTTGATGAGAAACGTCGAAAAATGGTGTTTTTTCGCCATACCACCATTTTAAGGCCATTTTTTGACCTTTGAAAAAGTCTTGCACCCCCCCCCCTCCCCAGAATTTTCTTTGCTGTCCACGTATGGTTAGCACACACCCCCAAACCTCCCGACCCCCAAGTACATGTATGGTGAACACCCCGAATGTACGCTGAAGACATGTTGGTACGTGGTTGCTCAACTTAGGCTTGGTATTCTTTCCGTTTCAAACTCGAAACCTGAAATCACGTAAACTTACTTATGCGGGCACATGTTTTTACTTACTTACTTACTTATTTAATTACCCAAAGTTTTCGCTGCGAAGAAATGATTAAGTTTTATTTTATTTCTACATGGTCTACCAGGCACTTACAAAATATAAAGAACCTTAAATTGATTCTTTGCCACGTGAAAAATTTTTAGAAGTTACATGTCTGATACAGTCATGAACCTGAAATATTCTCACCTATGCTGCCCATGTACATATATATATATATACATGCCTTGTTTTTCTGTGATAATCATTGAACTGATTTTCGGTATCAGTAATCGGTCTCAAACAAGGCGTAAGAAGCCATTTTTTACATGGATACCCAGAATCCTCGAGTAAAATACCGGGTAGGGTGCCATTTTCTAACTGTAATGATAAGTTGCTAGCAGATAAAATTCTACTGTCGTGAGCTGATCCTGGCCAATCTGCGTGAACGTTCAAAAATTTACCCTCCACATCGCATACTGCTTGGCAATTTATAGAATGTCGTCGTTTATAATTTACATAATAAATTTTGTCATCACTGGGCGCTAAAACCAATACATGGGTACAATCAATGCATCCTATGACATTCGGTATTTTGCATTTCCTATAAAATTTTTGCTTGATCGCATTTAAATCTTCAATATTCCCGATAAAAAATATAACTTTGTTCAGCATATGCTCGAATAATTGATCCGTGGCTCATCACCAGACGTGCACGTGGGGGTATAGATCACTGGAACGGGAAAATGGAAAATTTTGTGAGGCACATGAAGCAAAATGGAGGCCGAAAATGGTTGAATGGGACTTTAAGGGAGCTTGAAAACTGCAACATGACTTGGATCTCCGTCACCTGATTTTGAAAGAAATCCGATCGAATGGCAATTACCCAGTGACTAATGACCCATATTTTGCGGTCTATGGAGCGGATAAATGAACTGACTGTTGAATTTGTGGGCGAAGCGAATGAGGACATCAGACGTACAACTTTTAGAGAAATCGTGAATAACTAGCACCTCGTAACTAAAATTTAGTTTTTGTTCACTCAATTTGCGGTTTAAGCACAAGTCTAATTTTCACCTTTTTTAACGATTTTACTGCGGAGCGTCCATTATTACGAATATCGCGTTCATATGTTTTGGCTTGCAATATTGTAAAGTTTCCAAACTGGCGGAAAGTGAACTTGCTCTAACATTGTAAAATTGTGCTCCGTCCAATTGAAAAACAACCGTGAAACATGTAACTTCTTAGGTCAAAAAACCTAAATCAAAAAGAAATATGATGAAATGGAGGTGGATAAAGCGAAAAGTTTAAACTTTGTTTATGTTAAAAACCAGAGAAAGTAAGAAATTCAATAATCTAGAGTGAACAGATGGAAAGTGTAAAGTTCATTTCGGCCAAAAAATAAATATGAAAATTGTGAAAAATGGGTTGACAAATTGAAAAGTCATTGTACCGAAGTATTCATCTCTTACGACCCGAAAACCTGAGAAATTAACTAGAAAAAATTACATACACACTAAGTGTGAAACAAGAATTTGAAGTGTATGCTGTCATTGTTACGGCTGGCAGCTTGGAGCAGTCTTACCTGGCTTCAGGCGGTCGATCGGTCCTTTATCTGCATTTGGCTGGTCGGTCGCCTGTCATTGGTCGATCCGGCAGCTTAGAAGTGCGGGATATCCAGGAGGGGGACTCAAACCCTTATGGTTCCCTTCCTCCAAGGCCACTCCCATCCCTATGACGGCTGCCTTCCTCACGGCTGCTCCCTTCCCTTGACTACTCCCTTGTTTTAACGCTATTACCTTCCAAAGGATATGTCCAAACTTACCTAAACTCAAACAATCTTCCTTGTTCTTCATCTTGTTTGACTGGCTAGTACGGATATATGGCCTTAAGTATTAAATAAAAGAAGGGAGCCAGCAAAGTAAAGTGCTCCGAAAGAACAAATTAGGTGAATATACTTGAATTTCTTTATTGTTAAGTATGTAAAAGGAGTCTCCATTTTCCTCCATTACTGACGATTCAATTTTTCTTGCTTCAAGGAGCCAGAGGCCAGCAACACGCTGCCAAGTCTAAAATTCTGTGGAACAAATTGTGAGACACCACGCATTTCCTTTCCTCTGGATCATATTTCTGGTGTAAATCTATCACAAAAGCGCTTTAAACTAAGGCAGCAATTCTCATACTGTGTATAGCAATTGATGAGCATATGAAGTTTTACTATGCAAAGTTGCACTATAGTAAGCTGCCTAGAAACCACTTCTGTAGCTGTTCGCTAGATCGCTGAAAGTTGATTTCCATGCACAAGGTCACGTGAAATAAACTATAGATTCGGTGACCGAGTGGCAGATCACAGCTGTTGGTTGTAGGCTGTAACTGCTGCACCTTGCAAAGTTTACCTTTGTGGGTTCAGATAGCGTTCGTCTAAAGCAATGTGGTCTTCGGGTGCTTCAAATCGTTGGTACGATTCCACACAACCAACACACATGGCATGAAAAAATACTCTCATTCTATGTTTATAAGCTCTGTATATTTACTAAAGTCAAAACATGTTTTGACGGTCAAAAAAACTACAAGAAACACACATGCATAGTCCATACATTTTTATTTGTAGCTCTTAACTTTCAATAAAGAGCTTACTCTATCTCTGAGCATTTATATCAAATGACCGTATAAAACTGTTACAGAATTTCGCACTGATCGCGAAGGATGCAGTGCATGAATAAAACGTTTGAAAAGTCATAAGCCCACATTTCGTTTAAGGTACACATTCTGTAGAATCTTTTTATTCTTGACGGGATTGCACATAAAATAATATTTTAAAAATTGGTTCGTTTTCACAAGATTATCTCGACTACTTCAAAAATCGTGACTCAAAACGCAGGCTAAATGGGGCACAAAAATAATTTTGTTTGCACTGAGTAGGTTTACAAAAAATTGTAGTTCTCAAAAGGTAGTTTTTTATTCTCTTTATTTTTCGCACATATTGATACACATTAATATACCATAGGTTGGCAGAATTTCATCTTGATCCCATATGGCAGTTTTATTATATTGATTGACCTAGATTTGATGATGTATAATCAGACTTTTCGTAACTTTACGCTACCCTGTCTCAAAGAAAATTTAAATTCATGCGGAACACATGTCATCATTGAACTCAGCGCATGAATGTTTACAACATGTGTGAAAGTAAGCATAGGTCAATTTTTGACTTGCAACAGGTCAAGGAGATTCTTAGAATCAACCCAGCGATGTAGTAAGGGCGGACAGTTAAAAAATAAACTATCCTCATTTTGACGTATGTTGTACAGTCTTTTATTCTGAGCAACATGGTGTAAAGCGTTTTGTACAAAAACCATTTTTCGCTTGGAACATCAACCTCAAAGTTTGAAAAATCGACACTTTTTGTCAAAAAAGAGTAGATTTACTTTTATGACTATAACTTCTTAACAACGCAAGACATTAGAGTCAATATTTTTTTAATGAAAGAGCAAGATTTTGGCATTTGAATTATCATTTTGATAAGTCCACAAGTTTGACGGGTTGAGAAATTATGTAAGACTGAATATGAAAAAGTTTGACTATGTGCACTAAAAAATTTCACATTCTGTCCTTTAACTCCTATACCAGATGCGAGTGATTCCTAAAATTTTAGTATGATGTGGCACTTAGATGTGACATATATTTGGCGAAAAACAAAAAAAATTGAAGGACCACTATTTGAGCAATGAGTCTTCACGCAAGACCATTTATTGTGAGTTACACAATTGTTCTTGCCCAAAACTTTTCTTTTAGACGTTATATCTCGCAAGTAAGGTAAGACCAACTCTCAGAATTTTGGTTAAATAATTTACTTAGTCTTATGATGTTATCAGCAAAAGAATATGAAAGTTGTCAAATTTCTGATTGAACAGTGGCCCTTAGCGTAAGTGCAAGTCAGGTAGGAATGGCTGATTATCAGCACACAAAATTCTTCTTTTTCCAATTATAACTCCTGCAATAGACATAAGACATTATTTAAATTTTAAGCCCTTTTGTGCCATTGGTAAAAAATAAAAAATATTGCTAAACCACTTCTTGAGCAACGGATCATTAAGTAAATACTACTATGACACATGACTGGATACACTCAAAAACCTTTCTATGTTCTAGGGGATCATTCATTACGGGAAATTAACACAACTTTACTGCACCTCACCATATTCAGCGCATAATAAGAGAACAACACCCAATTTCTCGAAGCATGACTATCAAGAGTTGTCTTATTTTTTGGCTTGCTTAGTTGTATATCTGAAGATAATTAATTCTGATT
Source organism: Mermis nigrescens (assembly GCA_036768485.1). Classification (NCBI taxonomy): domain Eukaryota; kingdom Metazoa; phylum Nematoda; class Enoplea; order Mermithida; family Mermithidae; genus Mermis; species Mermis nigrescens. The sequence continues at coordinate 36,317 of JAVLUZ010000637.1, read as the reverse complement.
GGATTTCACTTTGCCCCAATTACATCTGTAGTTTACCTACTCACCATGTAGGTATGGGTTGATTTGTTGTGAATTTAAGCATGTGCTAATGTCAGTTTCTTTGCATAAGAAGAATTAAAATAAAATTTTTTAAAGCAAAGGAAGATAGCAAGTTGATTAAGTTCAAGCTTTTAGAAGGGCCATACTGTAAGTAAACATTTTCGGAGCAATATCTACTTTGTATTGAGAAGTGCAAAAGACGCAAGCTTGGCTGTAGAGAACTCAGCTTATGGACTCATATGAAAGATTACTCAAACAGTGACAAATGTACATATATAATCTTGCTTTGGATTATTGGGACATAGATGCTATCATTCAAAGCTATTCCATAAAAAGTTTAGTTAGGATCTGGAATGGACTATGAGGACTTAATATCATGCGACAAATTCAAACATCAAAACAGTTACTGTGCAGCAGAACATCTTCAATTTCTTCAGACTCTAATTCAAGGTTTGCGTCAGCCATAAATTCATCCTGTGGGCATTCATCAGTCACATCTTGCGCTGCTCCCTCTGATTCTCGTTTTCTGGCTTCATGCGACCAAAAATTTGCTATTTGTTGCCATGTAAGATATTCTGATGAGCTAAACTGTGGCAAGCTTCGCACTTCTTTCGCCACATCTTGCGGGTCATATTTCTGGCGATTCTGCACACCATAGTCAAATTTCTGGATAAGGAATTGGCGCTGCTTTTCAGAAAAAGCTATGCATATTCTGCGCTGCCGTAAGGCCCACCCCACTTCTAAATGATCAATATTATTGTCGGTGGAATATGTTTGCCATTGATTTTGCAGAATTTCATTTAAGCTGACTAGCCTAGGTGTCAAGTGCCGTTGCTCTATTGTATTAACATATGTTGTTACTGCTGCATCACGTAAAGTTTGCCTCTCGGGTTGATATTGATGGAATCCTAGATCTAGATGGTCATCCAGTTCTTGCAAGCTTGGATAAGACTTCAAGCATCCACTTACAGGGCACAAGAAAAGATTCGCACCTGTATCATAGGCATTATCAGAAGTACAATTGGCTCTTGTTGAAAGTTCCTGACTTCTCTTGTCTTGTATAGGTATCCAAAGATTGGACAATGAAATCTGACTCGGCAATCTAACCTGGTGGTAAATTAAAATTGGGATAAATGTACATTTTCCATGCTTGCCTTTCCAGGAATTTTCAGGAATTAGCATTCCTGAGCCAATGCTATAAGCCTTCCAGGCTATGATTTGACCATCCTCAAATTTGAAATTATTTAGAAAGTTAATGCCCTGTATCTGTGCCAAATTTGACTTACATTTTGCTAGTGATCCATATAAGACTGATGTTCCTTTTAAACCATCATAGGCAGAGATACAGTGGACAAATTCAGCTGGAGAATTTTGTGTGCTGATAATCAGCCATTCCTACCTGACTTGCACTTACGCTAAGGGCCAATGTTCAATCAGAAATTTGACAACTTTCATATTCTTTTGCCGATAACATCATAAGACTAAGTAAATTATTTCACCAAAATTTTGAGAGTTGGTGTTACCTTACTTGCGAGATATATTGTCTAAAAGAAAAGTTGTGGGCAAGAACAATTGTGTAACTCGCAATAAATGGACTTGCGTGAAGACTCATTGCTCAAAAAGTGGTACTTTAATTTTTTTTATTTTCTGCCAAATACATATCGCATCTAAATACCACATTATATCAAAATTTTGAGATTCACCCGCATCTAGTATAGGAGTTATAGTACAAAATGTAAAATTTTTCAGTGCACTAAGTCAAAGTTTTTCATATTTAGTCTTACATAATTCCTAAATCCGTCAATCTTGTGAACTTATCAAAGCAATGACTCATAGAAAAAATTTCGCTCTTTCATTTAAAAAACATTTGACCCTGATATCTTGCGTTGTTAAGAAATTATAGTCATAAAAGTAAATCTACTCTTTTTTTGACAAAAAGTGTCGATTTTTCAAACTCTGAGGTTGATGTTCCAAGCGGAAAATGGTTTTTGTACAAAACGCTTTGCACCATGTTGCTTAGAATTAAAAACTGTACAACATACGGTAAAATGAGGATAGGTTATTTTTTGACTGTCCGCCGCGGGGTGAACGTTACAGAAATTGACTCTTAATTGCTTCCTATGCGCAAATTTGTGGAAAAAATCACATGTCCATACATACGGCCAGCGGCGAATCTGGGATTTTCCTAAGGGGAGGCGGTGTCCCAACTTTTTCGAGAACAGTCAAAAATAGGTCCGAAAATTTGCCCTTAACACACGGCAGAGCGTTTGTTCGGTGTTTTACATTGTATACTTTTACATAAAATCACTTTTGACGCAATATTTCTTCGAAAAATTTTAGAATTTTAGACAATTTTGTGTGGAAAATCATTGCATTTTTCTTCCACTTTTACAAAAATCTGGCGCGTAGCGCCGGAAATTTCGTGAAATTAAGGCGGATAGACGTCTAGAAGCAAGATTTACTGCTTGATTTCCTGTTTTTATAGCATTTGATGCGAAACATCGAAATTTTCGACTTAAAATAGAAGAAAACCATGCAAAAATAGAACAGAAAATGGCTTCCAGGGGTCCGTTGCATAAAATTTACAAGCTACAAGCTACAAGCTACAAGCTACAAGTGGATATAGCTACAAGTCCTACAAGTATGCGTTGCATAAAAATTTACCAGCTACAAGCTACAAGTTACAAGTCCAGACAGCCAATTTACAAGTCCTACAAGCTAGTTACAAGTCCTACTAGTGTAGCCTTACAAGTCTTACAAGTTCTACAAGTGCATACTATCGAATACGTGTGCTAAAAATTACGTGTCCTACAAGTGAACTACTAGTCGTACAAGTTGGCGTTGCATAAAACATTGTCAGCCACCTTTTAGTTAAAAAGTCACCGATTGATGGAGGACAACAGTAAACGAACAACGCTATTTTTCGTAGTAGTGTATTCTGGTGATCCCAAAACTCCAAAAATGCGTCTAAGGTCCCAAAACGCATTTTTCTGCTATTTTCTTACTTTATAGCAAGTACAAAATCTTATAACCTACTGAATCAACTTTTAAAAATCAGTAGGTACCAGTTTCTAGACGAGTTTTCAGTGAACTGTTGCGAAAGACGCGGGCATCATTTACAGATCCAGGCCACTTGGAAGACACGTAGTAGAATTTTAGATCAGGGCCACAAGTCAGCATGCAGTTTATGGAATGATTCCCATGCCGGTTAACAAACTGTTCCTCGTGGTTTAGTGGTTTGATAATATTGATATGCGTTCCATCAATGGCGCCAAATACACTTGGCATTCCACCTTTTTCGTAAAAAAGTTTCGGAATTTGTCGCAAAGCTAAATCCTCCTGAGGCCAATCAACTATTTTGAATAGCTGTGCGTTTACAGCATCAACAAATCGGGAAAAAGTTCGACAAACTGTGGATTTGTGCACACCATGTGCATCTCCAATCACATTATAAATTGAAGAACTTGCCAAAAATCTTAAAGTTAGGCGAATTTGATGAACGGGTGAGAGCGCAAAATTTCGAGACGTCTCGTGTGCAATAATCGGACCAATAATTTCACATAACGTATTAATATCAGCGTCACTCAATCTAAATCGTTCCATATTTTCACTTATCGATCTATCAAGATTTATACGTGGTCTAAAAGTCCTTTTACGATGATCGTGAACTAATAAAACGTCATTAAAGTCATCGTCACTATCGGAAAAATCCATAATTTTTAATATAACAAGGAAAAATTCCTGATTTACAAGTCAAAAACGACTTGTAAAAAATGCATTACGATTTACAAGTCTCCAACCTACAATTGTAGTGCTAATAGTTTTATGCAACGCCTTACTAATACGACTTGTAATTTCCATTTTTGTCTAATGATATATGCATGCCCCGGACTTGTAGCTTGTAGCTTGTAGCTAGTAGTTTTATGCAACCTACACTTGTAGCTACAAGTCTTGTACGACTTATAGAACTTGTAGCAATTACAAGTGATTTTATGCAACGCAGACTTGTAGCTACAAGACTTGTAGAAATTGTAGTTTTGCACTTGTAGGACTTGTAGCTTGTAACTTGTAGCTAATAGTTTTATGCAACGGAATTCATTTGTAACTTGTAGCTTGTAAGACTTGTAGCGACTACAAGTCTTTTATGCAACGAGCCCCAGGTCGCCAAGAAAGTTAATAAATGTCATTAATAGATATCATCCGGCGCGTAGCGCCGGAAAAATTCGAGCAATTATGGTCACTGACGGCCAAACGTCATTGCAAATTGCATATCCATTCTTTATGTCGCCAAATATTTTTGGCCAATGGGGGCGGCTGCCCCCCCCGCCCTCCATAAATCCGCGCCTACATATGGCCTTTGCTATTAAAAGCGCGTAGCGAGCGAAAAGCTGGAGAAATGAGCGATTGTTTACAAAATGGTTATGTTTTACACAGTCGCTCGTTAACATTTTCTCTGTACCTTATTAGAATTAAAGCGGACGTCCGCATTATTTACACAGTCCTCGATCTATTACTAAGAAGTTCTTGTTTTTAAATAACTTACTACTGGAATTTGGCCGGTATATTGCTCACACTTGCCAACTCACGTCAAACGTCAGTATTAATAACTAGTTGCATAATTAATGGTGCTTTAATTTCACTTTTGTGACCGAGGGCTTTTATTTGAAGTGAACTTAGCTGCACAACCCTTTCATAAATTCTGAACTTGGCACGAAACAATGACAAAAAAGTGCGTTGGAGTTGTCGAAAAAACGAAGATTTTTCATCAAAGACGTAACTCCAAAGCTTCTTCTAAGCTCACTCCGCATTCGAAGACGTCGAGTATTCAATCAAAACCTAGCGCAGTAAGTGCATGCAATGCTGTATAAATTTTGGCCTTTAGTTTGTACTAAATAGCAAATAAATATAGTTTGCAGGCGCGGATTTAGAGAGAAGCGGGAGGCAACCGCCTCCCACTGCCGTCAAAAAATATCCGGGCGCAATAGGGAATAATGCAAATTTCTCGACGATTTCAGGCATTTCTTATGACATTTTTTCGAATTTTTTGTCGCTTCGCGCCGGTTATTACGGATTAATGGAATTTACTGACTTTATTGATGCTCTAAAAATTTTATATGCAGAACAATGATTTTCTAGTTCTTTAAATGATTTCTCGTGCTTGATGCCGATTTTTGAACTCTAATTTTGTGCCTTTTTGTAGGAATTTTGCGAAAAAAAGTTCTAACTCTTTTCGGATAACAAATGATATGTCTTCATAAGTCGGCAAAAACCCATAGTTTAAGCATAATGGACGAATTTTTCGGACATTTTTTGAAACTTTCAGAGAAAATTCGATATACGCCTCCCTGTCAGAAATTCCATAAGTGGTCTTAGCCTTATCTTCAAGATGCTTGCTCACATCTTCGTGTCTCTACTGCAAAATCCAGAACCATGTGGCCTCATAATGGGGGCTGATGGAATATACATAGACTAGGCTCTAAGTATGAACTGTCGCTCTTTCCTCACGTTTACTTCCATATCCACTGGTTCCATCTGGTCAACTAGCACAAGCCATCTGAACCATTCATGGGCAGCAAGGAAATTATAGGGAGGGGGTAAAATCGCCAAAAATGGCCAAAAATCTTATTAAAAATATAATTCTGTGGTCTTCAATAATATGCAGCGGGGGTATACCCCCTACGCCATTGTGTGCTCAGGATTAATGCTGTCAGGTATACACACGACACGCTACGCTACTACAGTATTCTACTCATAGCAGATGCGCGTATAAGAACAACAGGAATCGAATGCAGATAATGAAGAGACGTAATATCTGAAGGGAACCGGTCTTCGTTTCAGTAACTAACACTACTGAGCAAGGAGTTGGCGCTGAAAAATGCTGTTAGGTCTTTAAACCTAGCAGAACCGGCTATATACATGCGTTAACGCAAAATCACAATATTCAGCTGATGAATCCACAAGACAGTTCAGTCCGAGCTGGTGACTATAACGAACATATGTTTAGCCCATTAAGTGGGTAAGTATATTGATCAAAGAGTATATTATAGCGGAGAAAAATGCTCCGGTGGAACAGAAAAAGACGCAAACACTCGGGATTCTGGATTATTAAGGATGTAAGAGGAGGGATTAGGAAAAAGCTACCTATGCCTATGCCCAATGTCGCGAAATCTGTTAAAATTAGACTTTCTCTAAGCAACGCAAAAAATCGAAGTATATTCTGCGGCCTGCAGATTGAAATAAACTATTGAAGCAAAAAATGATTTTGAAAGCAGCGAGTTATCTATGCAGTAGCTGTGGGATAGTAATGAAGTGAAGTAGGAATGACTTTGTAAACCAATTGAACGAAATAGCAAACATCGACGCATTGCGGAATACCAAAGAAATTGTTTGTTTAAAGCAGTAGGAAACGCATAAGCTTACGTGAAACAGACTACATGTAGGTACACTTATTTGCCCGCAACGATTATGTGCAATTATCAACTGACGCCAAAATTACTTAAAGAAAGTTAAACTTTTTCAGAAGCCGCGGATTATTCTACAATTTTTTTGCATTACTTAGAAAAAGTCTGATTTTTAACATATTCTGCGACTTTGTCCCATCCTTTTACATCCTCAATGATCAACAATCCCAAGTATATTTGTCTTTTTGTTCCATCGGAGCATTTTTCTTTGCTAGTACTCTACTTTTAATTAGCATGATTTGAGTAAATCATTTAGTAAACGCATGCAACATTAATGACAGCAGTCTAAGAACGCGGAAAACAGTATTGTTATGAACATATCATTATACCAGGTTTTCAGCATTAACTTTACACAAATGGTGGGTGTAAAGAGCACTTACGCTCAAATTCGTAATCCTGGTGTTACATACATGGATCATTTTGAAAAGAGTAAGCATCTGCAATGCTCTGAAGCTAAATTTTATTTTCGATGTAAACTTTACACATGTACTACGTATAAAGAAAACTTACAGTCAGATTCGTGAACCTGACCTTACCGAACATATTTTGAAAAAAATGACGTTTTGCAACATTCTGAGAGTTAAAATAAACTTGTTGTGTAAACTACACATTAACAATAAATGAATAGTACAAACTTTACTCAACCACTGGGTGTAGAGAGTATTAACAGTCAGATTCGTAATTCTTATATTACCTAGAAAATTTTGTGAAAATAAGCTTCTGCAAGGCCCTAGAAATAAATTTAATTTGCAGTGTAAACTTCACACAACCACAGAGTGTGAAGAAGGTTTTAGTCTCGTATTTCTGATATTACGATATATATTAAGAAAATATCTAGTCTCTATAATGGTCTGAAGACAAATAAATATTGAATGTAAACCACGTTACACTGCTGTCAAGTGTTAACAAACGCGCCCAATCGGCCTATCACATTTCATTCTTGATACATTTTTAGCCCTTCGATCGTTTCTAGAATCTTATAGATTAGCAGAAAAAAACAAGACAAAAAGACGTTCAATACACTCTATTTTTGACTTTACTCCTCCCAAAAAAGCTGAATATTGAAGTAACTAAACGCATTTTGATGTCACGTGTACGTCTTAGAATGTACTTTCTTTTATTCTATTCGGCCTATCCCTACTTTGGCGATCGAAAAACGGATAAAAGCGTATTTTTCACCATCCACCTTATTGTAAACTTCAAAACTCTGATCCTAACTCCCTATGGAGTGTAAAGAAATTCGGTTTAGACCAGTGTGTAGCCTTTGAGTTGTATTACGTTTGTACGTGCAAAACTTTTCCTATGCAAAATATTTCAGATATTCACCAATCAAAATAGGTAAAAAACGTGTTTCTTCGCCAATTTTACACCCCTGATTTCGAAATTTACACCTCCATAAATAACTCCATTTTACGTTTTTTAAACGCGGTTTGCTTCAACGTGTAGCCCTTGGAACAAATTTTATTTATATGTCATCCAATTTATCCCGACTTATCAGCGGAGAAGTTGGCAAAGAAATCTCAGACAAAATTTGTTTTGTACGCTATCCACTAGAGGGTTAAGTTTGAACCCCTAGATTTAACTCCGTATTAAGCGAAAAAAAGGTTGCTGGCAAGCAGAAAGTAGCCTATAACCCGTAATACATTTCTATCAGAAAGAATTTATCGAAACTCATAACCGGACTTGTTTGCAGACATAAGCAAGTCGAAGACTCGACCTAAATGTGTTTTTTCATCCACTGATTTTTACACTCTTTACACTCCTATGCGAGAAATAATGCGAAATTCATAAAACAAAAAAGGCTCCCCTAAAGAATTTTATCTTGTATAAAGCATTCACACCGACTTGTATACACGCTGCAGAAAAAACCACCAAAATTCGCTGTTATAACGTTACGCTAAAACTATACTCCTTCTTTACACAGCCGATATTGAATGTAAACAAAAACAAAAAAGGGCGCATAACGTTTTTTCATTATATATCTTTTAAAAAACCGCATCTCCCAGATGTTTCCTGTTATAGCTGTAGATGGGTACACAGGTGTCAGCTGTACCCAAGTATATTATAGCTACGCGCTAATACGCTACCTACTAGCAAAGAAAAATGCTCCGATATACTTGAGATTGAGGATTGCTAATGGTGTAAACGGAGGACGCCTAAAAGCGCTAAATCTGTTAAAAATCAGACTTTCTTCTAATAAACGCAGGCAAAAAACGCCATTTTCGACATTTCTCATCGAGCACTATCCATTGGCATCAAAAAAATTGCGGAAAAATAAAAGAAAATTTCAAAAATTGAATTCTGGGAGGGGGTATTTTGGTTTCTCGGGGGGTGCATACTCCCAAACCCCCCCACGCCCAGGTGTTTCATGCAGTAGCCATGGGAGATTAGATAGAGTAAACTAGGATCGACTTTACAAGCCAACTGAATGAAATAGCAAACATCGATGCATTCAAAACAATAGTCTTTCCGGAAATTTAAATAAGTGCATTGTGAAGCATTAATTTTTTTGCGTAATTGTCAGTAATTGCTAAAAATTCTTAATAGATTTTGCGACTTTAGGCGTATACATAGGTAACTTTTTCCTAATCCCATCCTTTTACATCTTTAATAATCCGCAATCCCAACTGCATTCGTCTTTTTTGTTCCATCGGAGCATTTTTCTTTGCTAGTACCCTACTTTTAATAAGCATGCTTCAAGTAAATCAGTCAGTAGAGATGCGGTAACATGCCACAATAATGACTGCAGTCCAAGTACACGGAAAACAATATTGATCTAAACATTAGCATTATCTTATTTGAACAAGAGAACCTTAACTTATTTGAACAGATCGGAGGTTTTCCGAATACTTTAAGCAAATATTCGGTGTAAAGAACACTTACGCTCATATTTGTAATCCTCACGTTACATAAAACATTTCGAAAAAATTTAAGCTCCTTTAAGCGTCTGAAGCTAAATTTAATTTTTAGTGTGAACCTTACATAAAGACTAGGTTTAAAGAAAAGATACAGTCAGATTCGTAATCCGGACCTTACGGAACATGCCTTGAAAAAAATTTACGTTTTGCAACGTTCTGGAAGTAAACTACATTTGTAGTGTAAACTTTGCACTGATAATAAATGAATAGTGCAAACTTTAAACAAGTACTGAATGTAGATAAAAGTAATAACCAGATTCGTATTTTTGACGTTACGTAGAATATGTTGAAAAAACTTATTTAAACGGATCAAAGGTTTTCCGCATAAAATTTACGCAAATATTTGGTGTAGAGAACACTTACGCTCAGAGTCGAATCCTCGCGTGACATAAAACATTTCCAAAAAATTTAAGCTTCTGCAACGCTCTGAACCTAAATTTAATTTCTAGTGTGAACTTTACATAACCACTGGGCGTAAAGAAAATATACAGTCAGATTGGAAATCCGGACCTTACGGAACATACTGCGAAAAAGTTACGTTTTGCAACGTTCTAGAAGTAAACTAAATTTGTAGTGTTAACTACACATTGACAATAAATGAATAGTGCAAACTTTACAAAACTACTGAATGTAGATAAAAGTAACAATCAGATTCGTATTTCTGACATTACGTAGAATATGTTAAAAAGTAAAGCATCCGCAAGGCTCTAGAACTAAATTTAATTTGCAGCGTAAGTTTCACACAACCATAGAGTGTTAAGAAGATTTTAGTCGGATTCGTAATTCTGAAATAAACTTGATATTACGATCATCACTTATGAAGAATTAAGTCTCGACAATGGCCTGAAGACAAATAAATAATAGATGTGAAGCACATTTCTGCTACATTTTTAGATTTGAAATCATGTTCAGACTCACAGCCGGAGAAGTCGGCCGGAAAAAAGCAACATATAAACACGTTTGATACACCCAATGTTCGATTTTACACCTCCCGAAAAAGCTAAGTATTGATGTAAACAAATGCCATTTACTCTGACATGTACTCCTTAGAAAGTATTTCATTTCTATTCTATTCGAAGAATCACGACTTCTAAAGGGCGAAAGTGGCGAACGAAAAACGGACAAAACCGTATTTTCTACCATCCGACACATTGTAAACTTTAGAAATCTGAACCTAAGTCACCATTGAATGCAAAGAAATTCGGTTTAATCCAGTTTATAGCCTTAAGACCGTAGTATGTTTGTATGTTCAAAAAGTTCTGTTCCGCAAAATATTTGAGATATTCACCAATCGAAATAGGGAAAAACGTGTTTTTTGACTATTTTACACCCCCTGATCTCGAACTTTACACCCCCATTAATAAGTCAATATTGCATTTTTTCTATGCGGTTTCCTGCGAAGTGTAGCCCTTAAAAGGTACTTTATTTTCATTTTATAAATTTCATACCGACTTGTAAGCGGATAAGTTAGAGAAATCTTAAACAAAATCTCTTTTTTACATCATCCACTGGAGTATAAGGTTCAAACCCTTGGTACTAACTCCGCTATGAGTGTTCAAATATTTACTGGTAAGTAAAAAGTGTCCTTAAGCAGAAGTACACTTCTTTCAGAAAAAATCTTATGGGACTCATAACCGTAGTTGTTGGCAGTTATGAACAAGTCGAAAACTCGACCAAAATACAAAATATATTTTTTCACTTCAGATTTTCACACTCTTTACACTCATATAAATTCAAAAAAAACAAAAAATGAGTCATCTGGAGAATTCCTTTATCTACAATTCAAAACCATTAAATTGTTTGAGGCTTCAATATTAACCCTTGCGTTCCCGTGAACTAGGACGGTGACCTAGCCGATCACTTTTTGTGATCTTTTTGTTGTATGTTTTGTATGACTACAAAACTTTGTCTAGCCTCATTTTAGCCCTAGTTACATCATTTGAAATGTTCAAGGTTGTAAATGAAATTATACATCCTTAAAAATTATCATCATTTTCGTGATTATCACGTTAGAACTTACAAAAATAGTTTTGGTGAATGATTAGTACAAGATTGGTGGGCTTCTACTTTTTAATCAGCCACTACAGTCATAAAATAATATTTCGTTTTCAACTAAAATATACTATTTGTATTTATTTTACGCATGTCCACCTCATGCCTATGCTTAAGTACAGTAGCACTTTTTTAGTTATAACTTCTTACAAAGCTTCTTCAGCGAAAAATGGCAAACATATTCGGAAAGAGCTACATAAATGGCACAAAATTTCTTATTAAGTCATATGAAACAACCTTCGATATTTACTTGTCTTGGCGCAGCCTGCGGAAAATCATGAAGAAAAATTTAAAAGAAAGATTGAATAGCGTTAATTGATTTTGCCCTAAATTCTGCAGCCAAGCTCCTATTGCGGTATTGATGTCTCATATAATCACGCACGGTTTTATTGAGGTTTTCGAGTAAGATTATTCTTTTATAAATGGCTTTGTCCTTATTCTTTGATGAAATAAGCATTTATAAGAATGCTTCTACAAATGTGTTAAATTTGGCCATTTTAAGATTAGATTGAGTCACGCTAGGCTAGTATACTTTCATAATTTAAAGATAAAAGATTACTCGAGACGGTTCAAAAATATTCAGCGCTATATTAGCTAATGCTAATAACTTTGGACACAGGACAAAAAATAAAAGGTGCTGTACTTATCTTTTACGGCTTTAGCACACACTGGGGCAATAAGAATTTAGGCAATAGTGTGAAAAATTCATACCCCTGCGAAGGAAGAATTTTTATAGGAAAATAGAATTTAAATCAATAATAAACGTTGATCTGGAAAATCTGAATTATCATTAAATTCATAATTCTGTGGGTCTGCACATTAGTTAAGAGTTAGCAGCTATGCCTTGGAGTCCAGCATCGCATATTTGCTCCGGGCCTAAGACATCTTATAGCTTTGACATCATATTGCCAGATGATGAAGAATGTAAGAGTGATGTAAACCAGAAACTAGTATAAAACTGAAATAGGTACTTTACTAATCCTAATCAGGCTTATGTTAAGTCCTTCTGCAAAATGAAGCAGATCAAAGATGCACCCGAGGATTAGGCAGTCTGCATCCCTGAGAGGGAAAGAGTCTTCGAGGGAAATAATGGTAAGGGTTACAACCACACATGGGCGTGGGGTCTGGGGGGTCCGGACCCCCCCCCAGAAACCAAAAGACCCCCCCCTCAGAAATCAAAAGACCCCCAGAATTCAAGTTTTGAAAATTTTTTTCGTTTTTTTCGCAATTTTTTGATGCCAATTGATAGTGCTTGATGAGAAACGTCGAAAAATGGTGTTTTTAACGTCATACCACCATTTTTAAGGCCATTTTTTGACCTTCAAAAATCTTGGACTCCCCAGAATTTTCTTGCTGCCCACGTATGGTTACAACTGTAGCATAAGTCGTAACTCCTTTAAAAAGTGCTTGCAATCAATAACCAGAAACTATCAAGGAAGACATTTTTACGTTATATATGATATCTGGTCGTTTCAGTGGTTGAACACCCAGACCATGCTCGTCACTTGCTAAATCTGACTAATCCGATCTTCAAATAGTCTTTCCGGAAATTTAAATACGTGCATGGTGAAACTTTAATTTTCTTTGTGTAATTGTTAGTAATTGCTGAAAAATTACAAGTTATTAGTAGGCATAGTAATGATCATTTATATTTTTATACATGCACTTTATTATTTTTCAGACGCCCCACACTTTAATAAAATCGCAACTATTCAAAAGACCGTCTCAAGTTACCGATAACAATCAATTACTTGATAATCTAAAGCGGCAGCATGATGAAATTATGCAAGCGGAGCAGACTCGAAAATATTTGGCAGGCGCGCTCGTTGTGCTCTGCGTTGTAGGATCAATTTGTCTCATTTTGGCTATGATCTTTGACAATCCGGACAAATTAGATTACTTGCTCAAGTATGCCTATACGCAATTGTTTGTGGTTAATGGGGTGAAAGTGAATGTACCTTGCCGCACGCTATTTTCGTTTAAACCCTGCATTTACCGAGCCACTAATGTGAGATAGACTTTCGGTTTCTGGGTGATTTATCTGCAAAGTCAAAATCTAACACGAAATTTTATCCGCCTTATTTAATGGTAGTTTTATTTTATATTAGAGCGGTTTTATTGAGCTGAGAATGATGAGATTCTGAGAATTTCAATTTTTCGAAACGTGACAGGCAGTCTGAGTGAAGAAATGTAGGTTAAATGTAATGATATAAGAGGTGTCCGACCTTGTTTGTACCAAACACGTCTTTACAATGCTCTGAAGAATCTCACTAACAATACATGTCTATTGTAAGTGAAGTCAGCTTTTGGCTCCCACGTTTTGCACTCATGATTCGATATTTTTGTGCCAATAATACAACAACGAGCATAAGAAATAGCTCATTTATATTCGTTATGACTGTTTTACGTTATTAGTTTTCTTTTTGTATTAGCTTTGACATTTTAGATTCAAAAACTGCTTTAATTCGTCATTTTTAGGCTAATCGGCAGGCCCGGTCTTAGGCATTTGGGGGCCCTGTGCGAGGTACCTTTTTGGGGGCCCTGTACGAGGTACCTTTTTGGTACCTACTTATTGGAAGCATTTGTATAGTGCATGTGGCGGGGCCCCCTTGAGGGCCTCTGCGGGCCCTGTGCGGCCGCACACTCCGCACATGCCTAAGACCGGGCCTGCTAATCGCCTGATAAACTTAGCTATTCCATGATTTCAATACTGTCTTATCATAAAAATCTATCATTGAATTTCTATATTTTTTGAAATCCGAATTCGGTGGCTTGATTTTCAAAGGCAGCCTTGAGTTACCTTTGATGACGTCTTATCGTATGTTTATTTACTAGCCATAGCTTTAATCATTTTGCAGGGACTTGGAATCAGCCAGTGATTCGACTGAGGCCCTTCCATGTAAGTTGTATTAGTAGTGTTGTGACATTCAGGTGTAGTAACACTTTATAAAGAAGCGCTTTTAATAGTGAGGCATGTAAATAAAGGACAAGCAGGTTTATTCGCATTGTAGTGCTTGCCTTTAATGCTTATCGAATGCAAATTTCTATTCTTTTGCTTACTTTTATTTCTACCTTTACTTTATTCCTTATTACCTTATAGGTATCTTTTGTTTTCACTTATATTGCGTGTATTCTGCAAGCATGCTGTGTTTTCATGAATATTTTTCCTTATCTACGTCCTGAAATGTTTAATTTTGGATGCGTAAGACCGTCAAAAAAATTAAAAATTAGTGAGTGGGCATGGCTAAAAATGGTTAGAAAACACATATCTATTCAGCTTTTGTCATCAACCAGGCTTTTGCCCACGAGGCCGTCACACATTGGCGCTGGTAGCATTAAACGTCTTCGAACTCCCTGTTGTGGAAGACCCCAGAATCGCATTTTCGGCAATTTTTTTTTATTTTTGCCCAAGTGAATTTTTGAATTTGATTGCTGCGCACGTAGGAGATACGCGAAAACATAGACATTTTTCAGCGTTTCTTGACCAAATCTGTATCACGGTGAAGAAAAAAATTTGAAGAAAGGAGAATTATTTTGCTTGATTTTAAAGTTAAATATAAAAATCTATCTTTCAATCCATCTGTATGATTAATTTCTCAATACCAAGTTTAAGCCTAACTCCAAAATCTTTCGAAATTCTTGTCATTGCATTTATTTTGCGGTTTCCAAAGAAAACTAAAGCAGAAAATAATAAATTGGCACGAAGCGCAAAAAGTTATGACGTATAAAAATAAAAAGTCTGAGCTTTTAAGGTATTCAAAACTATTCTAAAAAATATATTTTGGCTGTCCTTTTAGTAGAATTCAACAAATTTTAAATATGGTGAGAAATAAAACTATTTTTTCGTTCAGGAGCGGCACCCCCGCCACCACCCTCTCCTCCTGCTGGTTGCGCCCCTGTTAGAAGTGCATATAAGAGTTAAGATCTCAAGGGGTCATAAGTTAAAATTTTCGGAAAAAGTAGAGCGAAATCAACATGAAAAATAGGCTAAAAATCTAGAATTTTTCAAAAAACGTAGAATTGTACAAAAACTGTTATTTGAAATAGTTTATGCAAAGTCAATGCTATGTTCTTACGATTGAGAACCACTAAACCCAGCGTCCCGTTAGACCCAGTGTCCCACTAGTTGTACTATCCCACTAGACCCGCAACGTGCATAATCAAGTGTAAATCACTTTTGCGACCGTCCCACTAGTCCCACAGTCTCGGAAGGCCCACCAGACAAAAAGAAACGATTTATGTTACACAGAATGCTCAAAAGATATCCTGATTATTATTCTCAAAGTCAATAATTTAAAAAAACGTCTAATATGAGTAACAGTAAATAAAAGGACGGTTTTCATTTATGTGAAGACCGTTCCATTTGATTGAAGTTTTTGAAAAAATTTAAAGTCATTACAAAAGTGCTTTTAACTAATTGGGAAAATGTGATATTATACAGTATATCCAGTTATATGATAACAACTACTATTTCAAAGCCGCATTTGCACCATAATTTTAAACCTCTTTTGCAGCCCGTGTTTTGCGTATAAATTAAAAAGAAAACCATAGAGTCGAATGAAACAAACTCTAGGTATTCTTGAGCGCTTGCTAAGGAATTCTACAATTGTAATACTCGCTGAATGATTCATCGCTTGATTTCATGTGAATTTTAATAAAGTTCACATTTGAAAAGTAAAAACACTCGTTATCGTCTCATCAACTTTACAGACCAGCACAGTTGGCTTCATGTAGCGTGCGGAAATGAAAGTTACACAACAAAAATCTATGCACAACTGAAAATCAAAATTTCGAAAGAATCTGGAATAATAAAGAAGACTACGACAGACCTCTCTTGTTCGGCTTTTAAAAATAGATTCGGACCATTGAAATTGATCTTATAAGCATTTCCTATTTTTTTGCTGTTGAGAATTTGCAACAATCTATTCGGCTCGACCATAATCGAGCAGACTGTGGAGAACTTTTTATCAGATTCATGTGTATCTTTGTCATTAAAAGCTTATGCAACGACAACGTCGGCGCTTCAATCTTATAACCTTACATTTTTTTCTGGTGGGTCTTCCGAGATAGCATGACTAGAGTAATGGTCGGAAAAGAGATTGACACCTCATTGAGTACGTGGTAGTTTAAGTGGGACAGTGGGTCTAGTGAGATGGTGGGTCTAGCGAGACGAGACCGTTTTTACATGTTTAGTAGGTAATGATGAAACAAATACAACAAGGCTTAGGTGACGAGGAAAATGAAATTGTTGACGTAGTTTTGACATAGACGGCGCTAGGCGCCACATTTTGAGAACTTAAGCATAATCAAAAACATTGTGCCTTACAAAAACGACTGAAAGAACACGTGCAAGCTATATATGTCTGTGTGGAAATAATACCGATTTATTTTGCCTGTTTAACTTCTTTCTAAGTAAGTTAAGTCATTCTAGGAATAATTATTCGCTATACTTTCATCATACATTTTTAATTACTAGATAAAACTGCTGACGCCAAGTTATCATCAGCTGCACCTCCTCATCCTGACATCGTAAATCTCACTTCGCTGTGTATGAATACGTTTGGCCATTGCTACTATCATCAGAATTTGTATCCGGATTCTTGTGCTTCGACCAATTGTTCCTCTATCACTATGAACATTCAGTAATTGTTTCTATTATTAACAATTTTGTTATTACAATACAATACAATATATACGTTATTCAGGTAATATAAAGTTAAGACATCATATCATAGATGGCGCATCAGCACGTACCTATAATACAATTGAGTACCTCCAACGTATGAGCCCCCTACAGCTATAACGCGACAAATCTGAGAGGTGCAATTTTTTAAAAGATATATAATAAAAAAGATTATGCGCTCTTTTTTATGTTTACACTCAATATTTAGTTTGTAATTAGCGCCTAAAGTTTTGCCGTTATAGCGATTTTTGGTGGTTTCTACACAACTCTGTGTAAATGTCTGGTACGATTCAATGGTATAGAATTGTAGAAAGTAGAATTGTCTAGCTGCGCATCTTTTGTTTTTTGAATTCCGCATCATATCTTGAATGGGAGTGTAAATTATGTGAAAATATGGCAGTTAAAAGACACTTTTTGGTGGAGTTTTCGACTTGTTTATGTCTGACAACAACTCGGCTTATGAGTCCCAAGAATTTTTTCTCATATAAATGTACTACAGCTTAAGGGTTGCTTTTTGCTGACCAAAAAAATTTTTGTACACTAAATACGGAGTGAGATATAAGTGGTTGAAAGTTTACACTCTAGTGGATGGTGTAAAAAACATATTTGGTCTAAGATTACCCTCTTAAATTTTCCGCTTTTGAGTCGAAATAAATTGAATATATGAAATAAATTAGAAGAACCACATTTTAAGGGCTACACGTCGTAGCAAATCGTGTTTAAAAAACGCAATACTGAGTTATTTATGGGGATTTAAAGTTCGAAATCAGGGGTGTAAAATGAGCGATCAAACACGTCTTTTCCCTTATTTTGATTAGTAAATATCTCATATGTTTTGCAAAACGGAAGTTTTCCATATGCAAAAGTACTACAATTTAAAGGCTACAAACTGGCCTAAACTGAATTTCTTTACACTCAGTGGGGAGTTGGGTTCGGATTTTTGAAGTTTACAATGTGGTTGAAGGTAGAAAACAAGTTTTTGTCCGTTTTTTTGTTTGCCACTTTCTCCGTTTAGAAGTCGGGATAGGTCTAATAGAATAAAATTAAAGTACGTTCTGAGGTATTTACGTCACAGCAAATTGCGTTTATTTACATCAATATTTAGCTTTTTTCGGAGGTGTAAAGTCAAAAATTGGGTGTACTAAACGTAGTTCTGTCATGTTTTTCCAATAAACTTCTCCGGTTATGAGTCTGGATATGATCTCATGTCTACAAATGTACCAGGAACCAAACGTTATAGCCAATCGGGCGCGTTTGTTTACACTAAACAGTAGTATGAAGTGGTTGCTACATCTAATATTTATTTGTCTTCAGGCTATTGTGGATACTAAATTTTTCATAAATGTTGATTGTAATATCAGAGTAATATCAGTATAACGAATCCGATCGAAATATTCCTTACTTCTGTATTTTGTTTAAAGTTTACACCGCAAATTAACTTTCGTTCTAAAGCCTTGTTAAAGCTTTTTTCAAAATGTTCCACGTAACGTCAGGATTACGAATATGAGCGTGAATTTTATTTTCACCCAATATTTGTGTTTTTATGCTAAAAACGTTTGATCTGTTTGAATGAGGTAAGGTTGTCATGTTTAAAAAAGATGATGCTGATGTTCAAAACAATATTGACAATATTGTTTTTCACGTTCTTGAACAGCTGTCATTATTGTGGCATGTTACCATATGTATTTACTGACTGATGTATTAAATATTGCTAATCAAAAGTTGAGTAATAGCAAAGAAAATGCTCTGCTGCGACAAAAAAGACGAATATACTTGGGATTGTGGATTATTAAGGATGTAAAGGAGGGGACTAGCTACCAATGAATATGCCTAAATTCGCAAAATCTGCTAGAAATAAGACTTTCTCTAGGCAACGCAAAAAATCGGAGTACATTCTGCGGCCTTTGAAAGAAGTGTAACCTTCGGATCTAGTATACAATTTACCCACCAACGTTTTTTAGCCTATCCATAATGTATTGTAATGTGTCATGTGTAATGTATGATGTGTAATATGAACCTTTACACATTACACATTACACACTACACATGACACATTACGCAATACACATTACACATAACACATTACATATTACACACTACACAAAAAACGTTGGTGGGTAAATTGTATACTAGATCCTAACCTTCTTTAAATAATTTTTAATGCTTCACATAAGATTGTATCAACATAATCTAAAAATGTTTACTTATTGTAAATTGCTCGCAGGTTGCAACACTGACATGCATCGTATCATCATTGACAGAAAACTGACTGCAATCGTATTTAAGAGTGTTTTATTTTGTTATCATGAGCATTATAGCAAGCAAACCTGGCGTCAGTTGATTAGTGCACACATTCGTTGCAGGCATGCAAGTGTCCTACATGTAGTCTGTTTCAATCGTTTTTTAGTTCAATAGTTTATTTCAATGTGCAGCCCGCAGAATTTGCTTCGATTTTTCGCGTTGCTTAAAGAAAGTCTTATTTTTAGCAGATGTTGCGACGCTAATCATATGCATAGGTAGCCTCTTCCTATTTCTCCTATTCCCCTCCTTTTATATCCTTAATAATCCACAATCCCAAGTTTGTTCGACTTTTTTGTTCCATCGTGTCATTTTTCTTTGCCATTACATACATACACAGTGACCGAATGTAAGCAGGTCTAGATGGACAGAAGTTCAAAAATAGCAACAGATATACCGGAAATTAAATTCTGTGTGTTTTGGGCGGGCTAAGCGTACGTGTTCTTGAGGACTTAAGGGGTTTTGACCCTCTTTACGAATGGCAACTGATCTCTCGCCAAATGGCTGCGACCTTCTCCATAGAATTGTCGATTTTTCATAAACAAGATTGTACCTTTTGGACGTGTTTGCTTTTGTCAGAACTCTAACTAAATTCCGTTCCCTTTGCTCAATTTCTTAAAAAATTTCTTTGAAATTTGTTCTGATTCTTTCTGTTTTTATGTTTTAAAAGGAACGAGCATGGCGCAAAAACATTAAAAAACAGTGTTTTTTTTCGGAAAAATTACGGAAATCAAACCCTCCTCGAATTTTACTCAATTATCTCGACATCTGAAAACTTTTTTCACATTCCTCGACAGATAGGCCTCAGATTCTAGCTGATCTAGTCGCAATACCATACTCTTTACAATAAATTCGAAATTTACCTAAATAGATCTGATTTGCAAATTTTTTCCTGACGCAAAACACCACAAAAGTAATAAAAATCGTCAGCAACGTTTTGGATATGTCTCGTATAAAATAATTAAATGTGAAAGAATTCAATGAAGTCAAGCTTCTCTAATTTAAAGCGTAGCAGATATTTGGGCACGCATTGCGTAAATAAGTAAGTGAAGCTCTAATAGTGATTTTGATTTCTAGATTTTACAAAGTTTGTTTTGAATAAGTTATGAAATCATCGAATTTTCATAACTGATAAGCGTCAGACATGGTAAGCAAAACATTCTTATGTTGCTGCTTTGCAAGGAAAATAATCAAATTTCATTAGGGCTTTAACATCCTGTGTAATTTTTTTGAATTTGATTATTATATGTAAGAATGCGACTATTGCAACATAACTTATTTCTGGACTTAAAGGCACTAAATTTATGCAAAGCAGCGCTAATCGCTGGAAGGCTGTGATAATTTACGTAAGCAGAATTTGCTGTCCTTTTTATGATAAATAGTTAAAGAAACTGAATTGGCGAGATGCGCTGAAAAATTCTGTCATTTTTTCCGTCAAAAACAATGTTGGAGATACGGAAAGGCCAAAAAATTATAAAATAAGCAACTGGTGTGCTACAATTTGTGTATCTTTAGATTTTTAGCTCACTAAAGTTAAATAAGCCATTCGAATCTTAACAGTTAAACTTATAAAGTACTGTCAAGTATCAAAAACATTCCGGCTAATTTAAGCTTTTTAAGGTCACAACAGGCGCAGAACACCGAGAAATTTTTACGTTTCAGCCAAACCTAAACTTTGGATCATAGGTTTACAGGACAGATAGTTACTAATTCCGTTGCAGAACGCTATAAGTTCTTGGAAATGTGTGGTATTTTACTGCTTTTGTCTGCCAAAAATCTTTGGAGATATAAAAAAGACCGTCGCAAATGTCATTAGAGGTTCAAAAAATCATTGCATGATTTCATGCTGAAAGCGTAGCTATGAGCAAATTTTTTTCACACAGCTTTACTGGTGCACGCTTCAGCTATTTATCTATTCCAAAGTCGATTGTTGTCCCTGATCATACACCCTGTAGTCCACAAAAGTGGTGTAAAGATGGAAAATGCGTACAAAGCAAAGATATACGCCTTTTAAAACCTCTGCCTAAAACTCATGGAGGTGGTATCCAATTAGATTGTTCAGATAAACCATGCGTATCAATGACGACTCCTTCTATCAATATTTCCTTACTATATCGATGCCCTGCTAATTGCGGTTTTCAATTGCCTTTTCGTTCTGGTAAACAGTATGCCTTTATACCATAAATCTAACAGAGTAAATCCGCCACTCAAACTTGATAGTGCCATTCCCCTAATGTCAAAAAATTTTCGACCCCTCCCCAAACTTTCAAAATATAAGAAAAGCACCTGTACTGTTCAAAAAAACTTGCGTTTTTTAACACTTCTATGTGCTTTTCTGTTATTTTTAGCCAGACCAGAAAATAATAATCATACATAACCACAGATGCACAGCATGGCCGATCTCGGGGGTCAGCCGGTCTGGGGGGAGTCAAAAGTGAGCTTTTTCGGGTCAAAATGACCTCAAAAACTGGTATAGAGGCTAAAATAGCGTTAAAACTACGTTATTACATAGTTTCTGGTCAATTTGAAGCTCTTTTGGAAGATTTTCAATTTTCATCCCTTTTTTAAGGCCTTCATTTCGCGTTATTTTCCCCGAAAAATTTTCTATTTTTCTATTCTAGGAGGGTCTAGGCCATACATGGGCAGCGACCAAGTTCTTGGGGAGGGGGTCCGAGTGGGCAAACTTGCCAAAAATAGCAACGAAAATTCAGTTCTGGGATAGGGGTCTATCGAGTTTTGGGGGCTCCCTTAGAATCTCGGGAATGGGTCCAGACCCGCATCCCCAGATTCCCCTCACGCTTATGTGTGGTCTGGACCTAAGCCCCCTTCCCCTACGTGCATGTCTGGTCATAACACCCTACCACACAACTGAGGGGGTTGTACCCCCAGAAGTTGAAACATCCCCCGCAAATTAGTGTACACCCACCAGAATTCTATTCTTAGTAACATTTTTGGCGATTTACCACATCCTGACCCTCCCAGCATATTGGGGCTGCTAATTTATGCCCCCTACCCTAAAAATAGCCGGGGACCCCACCCGATATTTTGAGCCGTTACATACGCGTTTTATAGAATGCTCTTCGTATCTTTATAAGATGCTGATGTCATGGGAGTTTCATCGCATCCATCATACTCCAAATTCAAAATATCTCACGATTCCCTTAGATCCCATTTTTGAATGTCTTAAGATCTTACGCATTTTTTCGATTCCAGTATAAAGATTTACATGACAAAGAAGTATTGAAATTTTGTATAAATTTTCAACAAAGATGCACAGCATGACCGATCTCAGGGGTGTCACATTTAACACTTTTTTGTCCAAAATGAGGTCAAAGCGTGATATGAATAAAAAATACTCTAAAAACTACCTTAATCTACAGTTTATGATAAATTTCGAGCACTTCAAAGACAATTTTTATTTCCGTCGGATCTTATCCTCTACCTCGATTTTCTCTTAAAATTTCCCATTTTCTTTTTCTAGAGTTTAGATCATCGTAACCAGACATGCACGTGGGGGGACTCTGTGAGAAATTTTCTCTGAATTATAATAATGACCACTCTATTCACACATATGTACCAAAACGCAAGTTTTATCCATTTTAAAAATTGATTAGGCTATAGACATATATATTTTCTACAAATAACAAAGGTTTCATCGACAGAACTTTCACATTTAAAATTCCAATGCTTATTTTTGGAAACTGGCAAAGTTTCATTTTTTTCACAAATACTCTTATATTACTAGTATGCACCATACGTGGGCAGCAAGAAAATTCTGGGGGGTGCAAGATTTTTTTGAAGGTCGAAAAATGGCCTTAAAAATGGTGGTATGCCGATAAAAACACCATTTTTCGACGTTTCTCATCAAGCACTATCCATTGGCATCAAAAAATTGCGAAAAAACGAAAAAAATTTTTCAAAAATTGAATTCTGGGGGGGTATTTTGATTGCGGGGGGGGGGTATTGAGTTTTCTGCGGGGGGTGCATACCCCCCAAACCCCCCCCCACGCCCAGGTGTGGTATGCACTTCTTTGTTTTGCATTTTATTCTGTGTTAAAACTCCGAACAGACAAGTGGGCTTCCCTGTATTTTGACTCCAGAATTTCGGATCTGATTAGCTGTTTATGGGTGCATTCAAATTGCTAGTCATTTTATAAATAAGGAAAAAGGCTAATGAATGAAATCTGTTTATAAGAGGTTTGTCGAAAAAAGAAGAATAATGTATTGTTGAATAAATTTTTCCAAGCGAGTAAAATTTAATATGGCCTGCTACAAAAATATGTATATTGGCTGCCTTCAATGCTGCTAGTAAAGATTTCTAGTGATATATGACAATCCGTTGCAGCATAACTGAGTTCATCGGATTCTATGGTCATTAATAATAGATAGCATGTATTTTTCTAAGACGGTTGCTTATAGGCAAATTTTTAACCGTTCTTTACAATATATATCAACACTAACTGAGCAATATATATTTTACGCTTAAGTACGTAATATCATACGGTCAATATTGCACAATCGTCATAAGAAATTGTCAAAAATTGAATATCAAGTCTTCTTCCTCGCTTTCCAGAAAACTATGGATGTAATATTATTTTTCTATGATTGAGATTAACGTATTGACAAGCTTATAGCATTTTCTGTAATTTCATTTATCTGTTTTGGCATCGCTAAATTGGCCTGTAAATTTTTTGGCGAAGTATGCGATCTAACTTTTTTATTTAATTTTGTAAAGCGATTTGCATTTTGCATCGCCATAAATAGCATTTTAAATCTCGGCAGACAAATTAAATGATAGTTAAACACTGAATCTCCATAAAGTTGTTTAGGATGTTGTATTTTTGACTTTGATTTCATGCAAAAGGCGTATGCTCAGGCTGCTTCGAAAATGCTCTGCAATTGAACTGGCAAAATTAAAGCGTCGTTGAGACTGCTATCCTCACCTGGGCGAGTGGGGTTCGGGGGTTACACCCCGCCCCCCCCCCCTTTGAGAAACCAAAATACCCCCTGAGAAACCAAAATACCCCCTCCCCAGAATCCAGAATTCAATTTTTTGAAATTTTTTGTTTTCTTCTGCATTTTTTATGCTAATGGATAGTGCTCGATGAGAAGCGTTGAAAAATAGTGTTTTTTTCGCCATACCACCATTTTTAAGGCCATTTTTTGACCTCTGAAAAGTCTTGCACCCCACCCCCAGCCCTCCCTCCAGAATTTTCGGTGTTGCCCATGTATGCTGCTATCCAAACATGGGCGTAGGGGTCTGGACCCCAGAATCTGAAAGGCCCTCCAAAATTGATAGACCCCTTAGACTTGAATTTTTAATGCTATTTTCGGCACTTTAGCCCCGTCGGACCCATCAAAACTTTGTTGCTGCCCATGTATGCCATTATCGTGTTCAAATACTTCAAAATCAAATTCAACTTCTGTTTGATATATCTCTTTAAGATTTTTATGACTGCACTAAAAGAATTTCGTCATAACTAATTTACGAGTGTTAAAAAAAATTTGATCGTCCAGGTCGAATTAATAGGCCGGTAGCCATACGTTTCTTATCATGCAATAATCCTTTTCCAGTAAATTCGACACCGGGATGCATTACACAGGTAAAGATGATATATAATAATTATTTGTTTATAAAAATCATTTAAAATAATTATTCATTTAAAATAATAATTATTATTTATAATAATAATTAATATTTATAATAATAATAATTATGTATAATAATGAGTAGAAAAAATTTCTCAGGGTTTGTGCACCATGCCTTCAGGACTTTAGTAGATAAGCAGCCACATTTGAAATATAAGGAACAATTTAAAAATTACATAGATAAAAATTGCATAACTAAAACTACCTGATTCAATAGAAAGCGTGTGGATGGCGCGAAAGCGGCGATATCGTTATTTTCATAATGTATTGACACATATGTGCCTCGTCAAAAATATAATTTGTGTTAAAAATGAAAGGAAAATGACTGAAAATGATAGA
Organism: Mermis nigrescens; assembly: GCA_036768485.1. Classification (NCBI taxonomy): domain Eukaryota; kingdom Metazoa; phylum Nematoda; class Enoplea; order Mermithida; family Mermithidae; genus Mermis; species Mermis nigrescens. The sequence goes on along the minus strand of JAVLUZ010000637.1, from coordinate 10,878 downwards.
AATTGTCGAGAAAACATTATATTCAAATTCTTTACAATCATGGGTTGGAACGACAAAAACATGGATAATAAATTTTTCAGAATTTAAGCCCAAAAATGTGAATAAGAGCATTTAGATAATCATCGCTCTTTAAACCGACGAGCTGTTTATTTTTCGTCTTATTCTAAATGGTTTTGAATTTTCAGCAAATAAATTGAGAAGTGCTCTAAGGCTTTATTGGTACAGAATTAATAATTAAAAATTTACCAAAATTGCTACTATGTAAAAGATGCCTGAAAACTCGAGTACCTACCTACCTAGTGGAATTGATTTCCCAAAAAAATCTATTTTTACTTAACTTGACTAAATAATGGCATTTTTAAGCATTTCTCGATGAGATCTAAAACATTAAGAAATAAACTTTTACTCCATACTTGACTCCAAAACGTTCTCTGCATTCTTCTTTGCGGCTTTCCAAAGAAAAATAATGAATCTGGGTGAAGCGCCAGAGAATTTTGATGGCTCCAAATTTTGCTACACCTGTTTAACTATCTTTTTAGTAGTCTTCAATGAGTTTTAATCTTTCCCTAGGTGGACGCTTGTGAAAATTAAAAATATTTTCTCATTTCGAGGGATCGGCCCGCCCTCTCCCCCTTCCGCTCCCAGCTCTTAAATACACAAGGTTGGGGTCGGCAGCATAGGTGGGTAGCACTAAAATTCTGGGGGATAAGCCAAAAAATGGTCTTAAAAATAGTGGCATGATGAACAAAATAACCATTTCTCAAGGTTTCTTATCGAGCACTATCCATTGGCATCACAAAAATTGCGAAAAAATAAACAAAATTCAAAAATTGAATTCTAAGGTGGGTATTCTGGTTTTCTTGTGGGGTGGGTATTCGGCCTCCTTGGGGATGTGCATAACCTTACGCCCACATGTGGTCAGCAGGGGTGGTTTAAATCCCAGGACCCATCCATTGAATTTAGCGCTCACGATTGTTTGCTATTCAATTGACAAAAATAGTCCAAATAGCCTAACGCTTTTTATGGTAATATTATATGGCTCTTGAAAATAAAAAATATAGGAATTGATCCATTTTGGTCGCTTTTTTCCTAAAAAGTACATAAGATATGGAAAATTTTGGACATCACTGCTTTCGTCATGCAGAAAAATTTCAATCAGATTAAAATTACTGGACAGTATCTGCCTGGCTGACTCTTCAGGGCGTTGATACTGCCTCGTCTCCTTCCATTTGCATACATGTCCCGGCTGGTTGTAAGTCCCTGTATATATGTAGGTGCATTCGTGTATGCAGGAAAAGCATTGCGGTTACGATTGGGTTGAATCGATCCAGACTGTGCGCCATTTATTGTACATGACGCGTGCCAAATGTGCCCTCCATCACCAGTAGAGTATATGCCTTTCAACTGTTATGATATAGGGATGAACTCAAAGTATCCCGCTGTCCGTTTTTACGGTGCATGTATCACAACTTATAAACTAATTTCTAACGCTTACATACAAAGACCTCGTATGAAATCGTGCTAATGAGCTCGTGCTTATCGATCGTAAATATATATCTACGCTTTAATTCTACGAAGGATGCCTGGATAGTAATTCTTTCCTCTACATTCTTATCGTAAGATGGCGATAGAGAATTAAAGTTGAAATTTAAAATTTGAAACAAAACAAGGATTGGAGCCCACAGGTGAAAAGCACAGCTAAGTAGTCAATACTTCAATTTTCTGATTATTTCGGTTGTACAATCACACATGACCCTTGATAGTTGTACATATAGTTGTATAAAATCCAAGGTACCTTGATCCGAGCTCCACAGAATTTAATCTTTAACGTCTCCATCTTTTTCTGCGATTTTTATGCCGCAGTCCACAATGCAGAATTCGCTTGCTGTAATGCCGAACACTAGTCAGATTAAATAATGATATAGCTATGTACTATGTGAGTGATTTGCATTAATGACCACTAAATCGCATAAGAGATGTACATTTATATTGAACTAGCGTCATTTTAAAATATTGAAATTCTAGAAGAGAGATTAGTGGAGGAATTATGTGGCTGAAATAAAAAGCATTTCCCAAATATCTTTGTAATCCATTCACTGTGTGTTTCGTTTATCATTGGACGTCGCAGCTCAGTGCGGTTTTTTTAAATCGACTAAAAAAGGAGGAAACTCTAACACAGTAGCTTGGAAAGTCTACGCTGCTTTTTAACTCACACCTAGACTGACCGGTGTTTGTGTGTGTGTGTGTGTGTGTGCGTGTATGTGTGTGTGTGTGAAAATTTTATTTCTCTCATCTTTTATTGCGCTTTTCCTAGCCATTCGTCTCTTATGCTAATTTAGTAGTTTGTAGGTGTACCACCTTTTCCAACTACATCTTCGTTCAGAAAGTGTCTTATGCAAAGTTACGCGCCTTATCATAATACTTCCAGAGAGTACAGCAATATTTTGTCGCTAGTTACATATACTTTGTTCGAAATTAGTTAGGATTCCTAAAGGCGTTTTCCAAGTGTTACTATTTTTGAACCGCAATTCGCTGACTAATTGAATATATACAGTTGATTGAATCCCTATTAAAAAACGATGTTTTATTACAGCAGCCTTAGTGAGCATAGCTGTGTTTGTCAGGCACGCGGTTGTTGTGCTATATCCTGCAAATTGATCTAGATAAAACCTAAGGAATCATGCAAAGATTGTTTATTTTATAGTTTGTCTTGTAGAGATATTTTTTAAATTTTTTAATAATAATGTTTTCCTGTAGTCCGTTTTATATACTTATTCAAAAACATTTTACAAATAATTTTTATAGCTACTAAAATTGTGTATAAATCTGATGCAGATTCGGTACTTGACAGTTGTAAAGAGTACAAAGTAAAAAGTAGCAAGTAACAAATAATAATTACAAATAAATGAGTAAAAATAGTAATGAATCAAAACAATGAAAAATACAAAGTAAAAACTTGGACCTAATGTAGACCGAACTGTCATTCCTCTTGGGTAAGCTAAAGCATTCTTGTATGTATACATGTTGCTTTAAAGTTTTTCGGAAAAACTAAAGAACTGAAGCAAATGTAGCTTATTTGTTTGGTTACAATACAATTTCTATTCACATTTTAACGCATAGCAGCAATGATAATATAACCTTCAAGAAACTATGCTATCCTACAAATGATGTTTTATCTAATTTGCACAGGTAATTCAGGAAAGAACTGGAGCCAACACGTAAATCCTACTAGTTTTTCCCCGGTGGGAGAAACGTTTCGTTTCTCCCATCAATAGTTTCGCCGTTACTCCGATGGGTCCGAGTGTGTTTTCCTTATAGAAACGTTTCTCCCATCGGATTGCCGTTTCACCCGTTTCTCCCAGGCTCCGTGTGTGGATTACCTTATGATTATCATGGTTTTGCCGTTTCTCCCGTTTCTCCCGTTCCTCCCAGGCTCCGTGTTGTGGTTACCTATGCTTTTCATGGTTTCGCCGTTTCTTCCCGTTTCTCCCAGGCTCCGTTTGTGGTTACCAATGCTTATCATGCTTTCGCCGTTTCTCCCGTCTATGAATATATATATACCCAAATAAAAGGCATGAAGCGAAATTTTTCCTATAAAATTTGGGCCATTTTTAGGCCCACAACAATGAGCTGTACGTGCGAATAAAAGACTCATTTTTTATTTATCAGATGAAAGACAATAAAAACCGAAAAAGTATGGAAGGAATTCAGCGAAATTGATAGCAAAATGAAGTCCATGATGGTTGTTTGGCGCTGAAGCGCCGAAAACATTGGTTAGTATTTCTGAACTTCAATTAAGAACCCTTAAAACGGTACCTACTTACATTTTCAGATTTTTTCGTATAGTTAAAAATTCTACCAGATGGGTTGAACGATTTTTTTGGCGGGAAAATGGAGCCAGCCCTCGAGATAATGCAGGTCTTTTTACACCACATTTTTATCTCTACGCGCAAATTAGTCCAGGAACCCCTTAGCGGTTTTCTTTTACGAGGTACCCCAGCAAGCTACATTTGAGGCACTGATCCTCGAGCTTGAACTCCTTTGTAAATAGACATTATGAAGCATAGCTCAGCAGGGCTTCATCTATAAATTTTCATACAGCTCAAATCAGTTCTGTAAAGTTTAATCAAAATGCAGCCCTCGCAATTGATGAAGGATTTAGAAGAAAACGTACCATAGTCTGTTCCATTCCAAACGGCCCATTTTCGCTTTACCACTTATTACTGTAGCAGAATAAGAGTTTAAAGCAGCTAGCCGCAGCAAGAACACGATAGAAGCCATTTGTGCATGGGAAAACTATAGTCCGTTGTCATTCCAAACGGCCCTTTCTTATTTATAGTTTATTAATGTAGCCGATTTTTTTACGTTTTAGGTTGTTGCAGCATTCCACATGCTAAGCAAATCACATTAGGCATCCAGTAAGAAGAGAAAACGCAAGCAATCGATACGTGAGAAAAGAAGCTGTTTGTGCAGCGATAAGCAAATACAGTAATAAGACTTTGACGAAAATGGGCCGTTTGGAATGCAAACTCAACTATAGTGTAGTAGTAAGCATTTAGCGAAAATTGGCCGTTTGGAATGGAACTGACTATAGTAGGACGTATTTCCACCTGTTTGTCAGTGAGTACTTTACACTGCACTGTAACGTTATAAATACATGAGTCTTATCGGCTTCAATGTAAATACTCGTTGAACTCTATAGGTAGAGATACAGAGGTGTTCCGTGTGTTACCAAGGCAACACAAAGACAGACATGTATTTATCTACCTTTGGGAGTTGCTTAGGTACCTATGCTGCTCTTAGCGCTGGCCGGGTTGTATAAGCGCGGAGTTCGGCTCCTAACCTAACGGCCCTTAATAACCAACGGCCTCAACTTCCTCGGTCCTAATATTGCTGACCGCTTCTTGCTCGGAAGTCTCGGCAGCTACGCCCTACAACCTAACGCCAAGTACCTACCTATCCCCAATATGCTCGGCAATGTCAGTTGACCTATCTCTACCCCAAGTCTCAAGTTGATAATTTAGCTTGTTCACCAGTTCGAGTTCAGTTCCAGAAAAGTGTTTGGTTCCTAATAGCACAATGGACATGATTCCAACAACAGCGAGCTCTAATCTGGACAGTCATCATTGGTAAAAGATTAAGTAGTAATTTTAATTAATTTTTGGCGTTGAGAAATGGATAAGAATCTTTTCGAAGATAAGGATATGATACGACACGAAAATATTTACCTTTTCAATAGCTGATGATGAAATAAAATAGGATATCGTCGGGGCCCGCACTCTACCCGCGATGTAGCTTATCACTGGGAAAATAAATTGCCCAATTTATTAATCAAGAAAAAGAAGAAAATAACGACGGCTCGTGTACGAGCAAGAAGAAAAAGAAATAAGGCACGACCTAAAGTTGGCGGAAGAAGAACACAGCCAAAAAACCAAAACCCAACTCTCTAACTAACATCTAACCTACTAAGATCTCGTGACTGCTTACAGTATTAACATGATAATAGAAAAATTACGTACAGTTAAAATAACTTTTAACTAGAATCATAAGACATAATATTTACATTGTTAAAACAGATATTGACATAACTGATCTTAACGCATTCATAACCTTGCACCAGACAAGTACCTAATAGGTTTTTAAGATAAAAGAATGGGATTAAATTGGAAACTGTACGCATAACCCAAGCTAACTCATCATATAGACGGATGCTCAATAGGTTAAGGGATTCCACTAATGCGTCGGGGGTTCATATCGTCATCAAACACTTTGGCCTGTAATCGATTCGCTATCAATATACGATAAAGGTCCAGACAACTGTATTGTTCAATTCAATAAACAGTTAATGTTCGAGTAAGAGTTCGTAATGTGTAACTACCACAGTTACACTCCCCACGTTTACGAAAAAAATTTGAAACGTAGTGCCAAATTTTTCAATACAAACGGCGGATGATTGTTTCTCAACATGAATAATCGTTCCAACAACGACACAAGTTTTCCTTGTCTTTTGCGGCCAGATTTTTTCTATTAAACGGACAACGTGATTCATTTCTGCCCCATTTTTTGCGCCAAATAATACTGCTCGTTTGATTTTGGAGCACGGCGTTTGGTTTTCCTGGATCCACCCCTACAGTTCCAGGAGAGAGAAAAATTTCTCAAGAGAAAAAAATTTTGTGTAACCCCCTTGTCCATTAGTTGGTTAAGTAGCACAAAAAACAGTGACGGCTAAAATATTGAGCAATAAGACAAATTAAGACACAAGATTTTTGAAGACACAATGGCAAGATCATAAGGCAAGAAAATTTGAAGAACCATCCTTTTTCCCCAATTAGGAATAACGAGACTAGCCCATGGGCTGTAGTTGGATGAATCAATTTTATCAGCTAACATTTCATCGATAATAGCTTGCATAGCTTTTCAATGCGAATGTTTGACATGATACATTTTTCCTGTGACAGGCGAGCTATCACCTGTGTCTATATAATGTTTCATGAGCAGTGTTTGGCCCAGAGGCTCTTTAGGGCAAAAATGGAGGCATAATGCTGACATAATTTGCAAACTTGTTGTTGCTGATAGGCAATAATTGCAGAGCCATTAAGGCTTTGTTGATGGATGGGAAAGTTTGGGACTTCTATTGCACATTAGGGCGACATGAGACATGATTTCAGCTTCAGTCGTTAGGGAACCAATGAATTCTCCGATATTTATGGTTATGGGTGATTTCGTTGTATTACAGATGTGAAGGGGGAAAACAGGGACTGACATGTCAATGATAGTCGGTGCGACAAACAGTGATTTGCTTAGCATGAAATCATTATCAGGTTCGAAAGAGCAATTTCAGCATTCAATTGCCTTCGCAACAAACATATACAGGAGTCACAACTTTGTGATGTGGTTGAATGACAATTGATTCGGTAAAAGTTACGCGAAAGCACAAACCAGACACGCGATTAGCTTTATCAGGGTTTACACGTAAATGCTTTTTGTCATTTGCTGAGAGTAATTCAACAAGAAAACCGTTGGCAAAAGTAATGTCTTCAACCGTGTTGACGAAAAGTAAGGCTTGTTTGCAAAAATCGAAGCCTAGAAGGAGATCTCCTGGTATATCATCAATGATTGAGACAACTGCTGGAGTAGTTTGTTCTGCGACCATGATTTGCATGATATAGGTGAAACGCACTGTTGCTGTCATTCTTGCTATTCCATGTACAACATGTGCTGCCTGCTTTGGTGGCAATTGGAAGCCTAAGCGCAGAAAACGTTTGTAGTCATTTTGTAACTTGAGATCATGTGTCAATTAATGCACTTCATTGATTTTCGCTATTATTGTAGGCAAAATCTAGTAGATGCACGCTTGGGACAAAAAGCTGTTCCGAATTATCGAAATCGAAATAGACAGTTTAGATGCTATTCCATTATTATTAGTCAATTGGGTCAGATGTGGTGGGAAACATAAGGGTGGGTGTGGAAGATACCGAAAGACGTGACTGCCAGGGCGCTAGAATGCATAGGTTGCTGAGGAAATTGTCAATATGCGTTATTAGGTTGACGATAATTCTGAGAATGCTATGCAAAACGATTGTTTGCACATAAATTTCTGTCATTGTCGTAAAATCGCATATTACTTCGTAGGAGTTACAGTAGTTTTGGTGATTACCTTAATTTTGACAAAACCATTACTCGGGCATCAAAAATGTTGACGGAGTCATAATTTTGAGACGTAGATGGATACTGTGTGTTTCTGAAACATATGAGTATTAAATGGGTTATGGTAGTTCGAATCCAACTAAGATGGATTATTTTGAAATGATGGCCTAGATCGGCTATGTTGACAAAACGCGTACTCACTGGAATTGTGAGCTTTGCTGTTACAATAATTGTGGCTGTTGTTTTGCCGATGCCGAAAACATTCATCTCTCTGGTGTGTGGCCTATGTGTTTACAATAAACACAGTATGGTTGCATTGACGCATTAGATGTCTCTGGACGCGCATGTCGAAAAGATGTAGAATGATGGGGGTCTCATTCTGATTATACATGGAACGGCGAACATTTCCTATTGGCAACATGCTACTAGACACTGCAGCGGCTGTTGCTGGTAAATACGGGGTAGGCTGCTTAACTGAAGCATACTGTAGGTTTGTGCAAACTCTATACAACACGCAGCATAGTATACCCAGTGTAGCTGCTTCAGGCGCTCTGTTGTGTTTTTGGCAATTTCTTGACTTTGCCTTTTCTAAGCTGGTGACAAAGCATTTTGTCGTACCCAGTATGAACTCGGATTTCAGGTTGAGCGCAAATTAGATCTTGTCGCAAGGCAAAATAAGCATTTCAGACTCCAATTGGAGCTGTTTTTGCTCAAGAAATCTGTCAAACAACGTATCTGTGTCCATGGGATGAAACTCTGCAATTAGTGCAAAAATCATGGGGTAAGGAGGTAAACAGTCGCATCATATATGTATCAAAAAGTGATGGCAACCATACGCGGCAGCAAGAAAATTCTGGGGGTGCAAGATTTTTTGAAGGTCGAAAAATGGCCTGCAAAAGCGGTATGGCGGCGGATAAAAACACCATTTTTCGACGTTTTCATCAAGCACTATCCATTGGCATCAAAAAATTGCGAAAAAAGCGAAAAAATTTCTAAAAATTGAATTCTGGGGGGGGGGGGGGTATTTTGATTTCTGGGGGGGGTATTTTGCTCTTCTGGGGGGTGCATACCCCCCAAACCCCCCCCCCACGCCCAGGTGTGATGGCAACAATTCAATACACAATTTTGTCAATTCTATAGCCACATGTTTATCTCTCAAATTCGTGAAAACCACGAATATCCGTTTTTTTACCTTGAAAAAGTTTTTATTGGCTATTGTGATCTGAATTTGTTGCAAAAATGGACCTCTGTTCATAGAGTCAGCTAGGTAACGAATACCTGTATTTGATGAGCTGTAACTGTCAGCTACGAAGCAGATCTTTTATTTACGGTAGCAGCAATTATCAATCAGTAAATAAGTATAGCGTTGCACGTTGAACGCCGTACGTATCACCTCCAAAACACCTGGTTTAACCCTGGGTTAGCCGAATTAGAAAGAATTGGCCAAAACGTTAAAGCACAGATATTTTATGGAATTGCGAAAAAGGTGGAGAATATCTTGGTTGAGATTATGGTAGAATTACTGGTACTGATGACGATTGGCTTAATTAACACCGAAACAAGCGTGACTAAATTGACGTTTTTTTAGGCACGAGGTCGAAAAAGGAAGTGAGCTTTCAAAAAAACCGAAATCACTTTCGAATTCATTTGCGTCATTACAACTAAATATTTACCCGGACTACGCCCAGAGAATGAATAAAAAACAAATATTTAGAGCACAAGCGCAATAACAGATAGGAAGGAATTCTCTCGAATACATTTTATGTAATCGAGTGTCAAATTAAGAATATCTCGCAACCTAAGCATACCGTAAAACGAAAGCATCTAAGTTCTTATACGAATTCTGGTCATCAAATCGATACTGCAAACTTAGCTTTTGTTATCACTCGCTCTCCTCATAAAAAATGAAATTGAGTCCCGCAATTTGTGCAGAGTACGGGAATACCAAATGAAGGAATACGAAGTTGGATTGAAACATCATTGATCCTATAAAACAGCAATAGAACGAGTTCATTTATGCAAACCCGCGCTTTCTGCGGAAAAATAATGGTACTATATAGCAAAAGAACAGCGAACTGCAAAAACTTTGCTGGCGGCTTTGGCACTCCACATTAGCCTCCATAGATTTTGCGTGCCGGAATGAACTGCTGAACTCGAGTTTCGCGACTGCCCACGCTCTATAGTTTCCGCATCTGCTCAACGCTCATATACCGCCTCCGAGAATGGCCGTAAATCGTATCCGCGAAGGCCTGTGATAAGTGTAGCCCCAAACTCATTGTGAAATTCTTTCCAGTCTGGGACGTCAGGAAAAGGACTGCGTATCCGCCATCCGAAGTGGTATGCAAATATGGATCGGCTTTCTGGTCTCCCGAACTTTTTCGAACAGCTTGATGAACGCCCTGAATGCGGGCGTATCCGCGGTCGGTACCATCTGCTCATTGATCCGAGGGTCTTCGATTTTCCACCAGGAAGCAACCAAGCCAAGTATGGTGGAGCAACAACCGAAGATGCATCCTTTACAACAGGAGCGATCAACTGCCGGCTTTGATGGGCAAACCACCGACTCGACGCTGAACGGAATGACCGGTTCTGCAGTTCCAACACGAATGCTGGTATCAGCCTTCATGTAAGGCATCACGAACGGAATCGATTGAGTGACCATTTTTCCCGGCAGAAATTGATAGCGCCTGCAATTTCGGGCATCCGGACCAAAGAATCCGCCCACAGTTGCACCAACGATCCACATGGTAGATATTGACAGCGAATATAAGCGTCCATGGTTGCAACTGAAATCGAATGCGGCATACTTCTGCTGTCTCCTTGGTTAAACTCTCCGCCATGGGCTCCAATCATAGACCACCATCCTTGTTGCGTTTTATCCAGTGTTGCTCCTGAGACTAAATGTTTCGATTATGGATGCCGCAGTCCTGGACAAATTCCTCCCATGTTGTACGGAATTTCCAGCTTGTGCAACAAGTCGCTCAGATTGGCTACATTGAATTGCTGGCACAAAAAGTCCAACGTTTTCCAATGGTACAACACATTCCAGATGGAATGGCAATCTGCTTGCACGTCCATGGCTTCCAACTTTCACATCGGTGTTGCCAAATCGCCAATTGGCCCTGATGAAAATCAAAACCAATGTGCTGCACATTCTTGCTCAGCAGGATGTATTTCAATGCCGGCGGTATGGATCTCAACGAGCAAAGGCCGAAACAAAATGGAAATTCC